>VMDR010005379.1:0-52048 GCA_007922815.1 Macrotus californicus
ACCTTTAGTTTTCTCTGTAGTGTCTACCACACTGTATATTTTATCTATCTTGTTTCGTCTTCCCTTCTAGAATGTAACCTCCATGTGAGTATACACTTTTGTCCATTTCTTTCACCATTGTAAACAGGACCAAGAACAGTACTTAGAACATAACACATAATAAACATTACATGAATGAATGAATGAATGAATGAATGAATGGACTTCCTTTATTGTTATCAAACATAAAATTGAGTAAAGAGCCTTAAGTAATACCCCATTATGTTATGAAACTCAAGACAGATTTTAGTCTAACTCAAAGTTAGAAGTCAGTAAACTTTAGTAAAACACTGGTACACATAGATAAAATACATGTGCATGTAGCTGGCATGCCATGTGAGATACTTTACCTGGGCTCTCAGATGCATTACAGATGTTCACAATACATATAACCTCAGATATGTGTCTGTACTTTGCCCACTAGAGATAGAGGTGTAACCATGAGGAAGATAACAAGGAAAAGGGAAAGGGGTTATAGTTTGTAAGAGACAGGGGTGGGTGGGCTGCTGTTTATCATCCTGAGATCTGCCACCTTTTTGGTTTTTTCAGGAATTAGTAAATGTAAATTCTATTAAGTGTAGTGATCTCAGCACACCTGGGCCTGCCACATCTCTGGTCATAAAAAAGTGATTGTAATGGACATCATTATTAAAATATGAATGTGGCCTGGATTCTATAGAGTTAGGCACCTCATTTAGCATCAAATTCCAGACAACTGAAAAAATCCACCTGGTCTATCCTATAAGACAGTCCACTCTAGTGAAGGTATTCACCTTGAAGAGAGAGGGAAGGTGCTATGCACAAAACACCGACAGCATCATACTCCTAAGTGTTATACCCTTCCAGAAAAAAAGAGCAAACGGGATTCCAAGTTTCAGATAAGGGCATGTTTATTCTAGGTCACAGTTCGGCTGATAAAATAAGATTCCAACATACAGTCTGGATGACTCTGAAGTGTGTGACCTCAGGGCCACCTCCTCCAAGGCAAACTGCAGCCTCTCTGATTTCTACTGCATTTGGACTGCCTAGCACGTACCGCAACACGTGACTGCACTCTGATGGGCATTGTTCCTGGCTGTTAACCCGTATTGCACCCCTCACTCAGCCCACCAGGAATATCAGCCTCTCCATCTCCAAAACTCAGGAAACATGTACCTCTCACTTTGTTTATTCTTACCATCAAAAAGCAACAACTTTCTCCCTATCAATGCCCTCTTTCCCCCTACTCTGGCCCCCCACTCCCATTGGAGTCAGCACTCAAAGGACCTGGGCATTGGGACTCAGCAGGGAGGGAAGAAGAGAAAAGTACTCATACTTCTCACTCTATGTCCTTCTGAATGTTAGAATTATAAATGCTAGGAATCACCTGTTTAATGGAAAGGAAAGAAATGTGGGGACATTCTTGTGGAAGTAGAGAAGATGTCAAAAAAAGAAGATATTTTGTGAAAGACCTTGTCTGGAATAAGGTGACCGGGGAGAGGGCCTGGAAAGAAGGACCAGAGTGAGGCAGGATGGGAAGGGGTGAGATTGAAAATAGCCTTGAAGATTCTGAGAGAAGAGCCCGGCTGCTGTGGCTCAGTGGATTGAGTGCTGACCTGTGAACCAAAAGGTCATTGGTTTGATTCCCAGTCAGGTTGCATGCCTGGGTTTCGGGCCAGGTCCCCAGTTGGGGATGTGGGAGAGACAATTGGTTGATGTATCTTTCACACATCGATGTTTCTCTCCCTCTCTTTCTCCCTCCCTTCCCCTCTCTCTAAAAATAAATAAATAAAATCCTTAAAAACAAGATTCTGTGAGAAGAAAGAGGGAGAAAAATCCATTTGTGGGAATACTTAAGACTTAACAGAGAGATACTGGGGTACAGGTGAGAGAAAAAGATGAACTGATTTGTGCTTTAACCCTAAGCCAAGAAAACTGAGTAACAAAAGACTATGACATTTGTGTCTTATTTCAACTGTATGTCCTTTGGGACAGTGTGAAGGAATTTCAGGGTTTCAAGTTACCTGTGCATATTATCTTGGTTGTCTTGGTTCAGGACAGCAGTGGACGAGACAGAGAAGCAAGAACCGAGATTGCAAGTGTGAGCCTGTGTGTGACTATGTGAGTATGTGATTGAGTGTGTGAGAATGTGTGTGCACTGCATTTGAAGACCTTAAAGAAAGACTTTCCTCCTGCCAGCTCTAGCTCTGTATGTCTCTTCCCCAGCTGTCACAGCCACCGTCAGTCATGGCTTCGTTGCCAGGTGAACCTCAGTAAAAATGAGTTTCTAGACCCAATTCTGATGTGGAGAGTTCCCTCACACCAACAAGCAATTCTTGGATGCCAGCCAGGTGTCCAGAAGTTTAACTCAAATCTTATACTATCTACCCAGAGATAGCATCAGATCCCACAAGTTAAGGGTTAAGTCCTACAAGACTGCTCCCCTACCCACACACACTTCAGATGCTAGCTGCAAACCCAGGTTGCTAGCTGGGCTTCTGATCAAATGCCCACAGACTGGAGGTTCTAACGACCCCTCCACCTCAGAATGCAAACTGTAAGTCTAGGGTGTCACCTATACTTCTGACTGCCTGGCTATAAACCAGAGGCTCCCATGACCTCTCTTCAGATTTGATTGATTCTACAGTGGTTCACAGGACCCAGAGGAACGTTGTAAAAGAATGTAACTCAGGAACAGCGATATGGAACAGCAAGACATGGGGAAAGGGCTCAAAGCTTCTATGCCCTGACCAGCCACTGCCCTCCCCCTGCACCCTCACATGTTCACTAGTCCAGAGGCTCTCCCCCCAAAAAGTCCAACAAGCTCTCCTGGGTTTTTATGAAGACTTCACTACATAATCATGATTGATTAAGTTATTGGCTATTAGCAATTGATTCAACCTCCAGTGCTTCCCCTCTCTCTGGAGACGGGGTTGGTGAGACTGAAAGTTCCAAACCACTAATCACATGGTTCGTGCTCTTGGCCATCAGCCCCCACTTTTCAGTGGGGTCCAAATTCACCTCCATGAACATAACAGTGACACCTTCCTCACTCCCAACACTTAGGAAATCCCAAGGGTTTGGGGAACCATGAGCCAGAAACTATGTGTGAAGACCAAATATCTTGCAAGTCACAATTATCACAATCAGATTGCCCAATGTCAAATCTTCTCTTAGTCCTCTGTCCCCTGCCCCCAAGTTTCCAAATGGACTTTCTGGAGGAGATATTATCTTTCCCATCTCACAAATGCTTGCAGAGGACTTATCTCTGAGAAGAAAGTACGCTACACATCATGCATGGGTTGTAAATAGCAATACAGTAGTAAGTAAGCAAAGCAGCAGTAGGGAAAGGTATTTTCAGTTAACATCGAAAGGCTAAGTCAGGGTGATAGATGAGGGTGGAAATAATTTCCAAGCTCATCTCTTACCACTTTCCCTGGTTCATGCCCTCCAATCCCACTAGCCTTTTCTTGTTTCCTCAAATACAACTTGTGTCCTCACTTTCTTTGCCTGAGGGTATGACTCCTGAGATCTATCTAAAGCATCTCCTACACCACATCACCTACTTCTAGCTTCTATGTGACACTTTCCATTCTCTGGCATGATCTAGTGTATCTATTTATTTACTTGGCTTATTTGTGTCTTCATTATTAGAATATAAACTCTGCAAGAACAGGGACCTTGTCCACCTTCTCTAGCACTGGGGACAGTGTCTGGCACACAGAAAGTGCTCAATAAATGCTCATTGAATGAATAAGCATGATTGCTAATGTACTATTTGAATCTTTTATGTTACATAGAAGAGATTTTTCTGTACTAGGAACTGATTCAGCAGAATCTCCCAGCCCTACTTTTATTTATGATGGGGACAGTCCTTAAAAGACAAAAGAATGAGGGGGACCAGTATTAGCTGTTAAATACCCACTCAAAAGAACAATGTTCTTTATTAAGGAAGCAAATATCTATGGTTCATTTTTGTAGTGTGGTCATCAGAAGGCTCAGAGGCCCCCAGAAAAGTTCAATGTCCCTTCTATTTAGTTGGTAGAATCAATATCATTATGATGGACACATTAGAATTTGCAGGCAGAAAGGGCTTGGCTCTCTTTGACTTATTTTCATGGTTTCTATTTGAGGCCAGACTAGACTCTCCTTCGGGAGGAAGTTAGGGCTGGGCAGCACTGGTGTTGCAGAGAGGGTCTGGGCTGGCTGCTGACGGAACAGCTTCTCCCGCAGCTTTTCAAGGTTCCTTATTTGCTCTGATCACTCAACCAGTAGCTGCTGCAGGCAGCAGCCTTGAATTTGTGCTCAGTAAGTCCCAGTTCTTGGGTTCCATGTAGAGAGAGTGTGTAAACTTCTTTTCTTTGTAAGAGCCCATACTTTATAGCTATAGCTCAAAGCTACAGAGTCAGGGGCAGCCAAACACTGAGTTGTAAAGAGTCAGCCATTTTTTTCCTGTTCCCTCTCCTCATAATGGCATTTCTGTGCCCCAATTCCTTCCCCTTGCCCTTTATGGATCCCCATTTAGACTAAGGAGTATCTGGGGCACAGCTTATCAAGCCTGCTCTGCCCAGCTGCCACCCCACCTGTCCCTTTTCCACCTCTCAGCCTCAACTCAGGATGCCTGTCTCTCCACAAGAGCAGGGCCAGGAGGTGTGGGGTGAAGAGGGGCACTGTGGGGGTAAAGATTGGGATCCCCAGCCACTTCTTTTCATCTTTATGACCTGCAACTTTGGGCATGTCACTTCTCTCTGAGACTCAGTTTCTTTCTTTGCAAACCGGCAATAAAATTCCCCATCTATCTAGCTCCGAGTATGTCTGGGTTCAGAAGAGATACTGGATGAAGTACAAATTTAAAGTCTTTTCCAATCTTCAAAACTGAGAAATTCACAGTTCACAGTTCTTCAGGGACTAGTCTGGGCAATACAGTTTGATCTACTAAACAATAAACTAATTTACAATTGGCTCTTAATGGCCAAAAATGATTTCAAGGGTTACGGTAACGTATTTTCATTTATATCCAATCTTTTCATGTATATCCTGTCATAAGGAGAAATCATTTAGGGTGGGGATTTCAGCTGTCAGGCAATACCTTGAGGGGGAAGGCTGTTTAAACACTCAGGTCATAGTTGTGATAAGTGTCTTCTGGTCCTTCCACAAAGCTGACACATATAGCCTCTCCTATAATCTGAACAGTACCAAAGATGGTCTCAGAGGCTACAGTCATTGTTATGCAATTAGTTATTTTGCAACTCTTGCCTCATCAAAACTATGTTTTTCTCTTGGTTCAGTTTCCCTTTCAAATACCCTGATTACAAATTGTAAAGATCAGGCAGACCTGGGCAACCCCAAGCAGAAAGAAGTCTCATCATCTGGCTTTGGCAACTTCCCGTTCTCTGTGACTAACTGTGGGAAGAGAAATTGAGACTCAGAGACTCTTGCAGCAAATGGGAACTTAGAGGTCAACAGGCCTGGACTCCTTCAATGTTGTCAGTCAGTCAACATGCTTATTGAGCACCTACTCTGTGCCAGATGCTAGAGGAGATATGACCAAGATGCTGAGCAAGATGCTATGGCTAACCCCCTGGGAAGGAGGCAGGCAAGTAGATAGGTAGTTGGGGTACATGGATAAATAGAGTATAGTTGTACATTGTACACCTGGAGAGCTCTGGAAGGAATGTCCTGCAGGGTTGGGGAAATCAGAAAAGGCTTTTTCGGAGAGTCTGGAAGGAATGTCCTGCAGGGTTGGGGAAATCAGAAAAGGCTTTTTCGGAGAGTCTGGAAGGAATAAAAGGAGTAAGCCTGAATAAGATCAAAGGGTGGAAGAAGGTGTTCCAGGTAGAGTTTATAGCATGTGCAGGGCACAGAGAGCAGAAAGAAGGAAAGAAGAGACTGAGAGGGTAAAGTAAAGCAATGAGAGCAGACCAGGATGGGGCTATGACTGAGCTCTTCACACATTTAGGGAGCTGCCAGGAGACCCAGGACTAGAATGTTAAGTTGAAAGAGAAGTGGTGGGAGATAAGGATGGAGCAATAAGCTTGGACCAGATTGGGGTGGAGCTCCTGAACCTTGTTAAGGACTTACAACTTCATCCCAAAGATGACAAGGGGACTCTGAAGGTTTTAAACAACACAGCAGTTCGAGAATACTGGACGAATTCTAAGGTTTCTTCAGTGGTCCCCTGGCAGATAGCTTATTCCACAGCAAGGCAAACGAGCTTGTTAGCAAACTGTGGGTTCAGATGGAGTCCAAAGCTGCCACCACAAGAAGAGGGGCCTGGCCCTGCCCTCTCTAGAGGCTTGCTCTTCCACATACAGCATCCTCAATATCCAAAGACTTTCTCTTATCCCACCTGCATCCCAAGTTTCCTCTTCTTCAGGGTTAATAAGTCCAGTTCCTTCCATCACTTCTCATGAGACACAAGAGAGTTTCTCCTGGGAAGCATGGAGGTTGGAAACCTACCTTTTCCCCTCTTACCTCTGCTCTAGAGAAGTGAGTTGTCAATATTCAATGAATCCTTTTCGAGTGGGCAGTATAGATATCTACACAGATTCTGAGCCCAGATTTCTTAGCCACAGCAACAATCAGCATCTGTCATCTGTTTCTTTGATCGACTAACTCTCCTGCCACTGATCAGCTGGCTAACCACTTACACTTCATTCTAGCCTGTTCCCCCAGGAATATACTCCTTTTGTGTTGCTTTATATTGTTAAGCCTCCAATTCAACTATTCAGTTTCTCCTTGTAGCTTCTTTTTCTGAGGCTAAATCAATCTTAATTTGGATGCCTTAATGTCCCCCCAGCTGCATGGCATAGTGGTAAAAACAGTCTTCAGAGTCAGAAAGACCTAGGCAAATGACTTAGCCTGGTTCAGCTTCAGTTTCTTCCTCTGCATATTGCTAACAACATCCATCCTTCAGAGCTGTGAAGATCTGAGCAAATTTAGGTAATTTCCTGGGTATGTAGCAGGCATGTGAGAACCGATGGCTATTAATAATGAAAATGAAAATGGTAATAATAAGAATGATTTGGCCCTTCTATTTAGAGCTTTACATCCTGGGTCTACTCACTTACCTGGAGCCTCAGTTTTCCCATCTGTTAAATGAGGCTAATAGCCTTTATTTGGCAGAGTTATTTGGGGATCCAGTGTGATAAAATGTGTAAAGCACACAGTAGGTCCTTGGAGCACGGAATATGTCTCTACCTCTTTGCCCTCCAGGGGAATCCCTTCCCCTTGTAGCTCTCACCTCCATTGTTAGACCCTTTCCCCTATCTCAAGATATTAATGGTAGGGGTCTCGAAATCTTTCTAGGAAAACAGCCTCTGAGATGAGGTTTTGGATACCCAAGATCAAAGTCATTTTTTTCTGTCCCTTGTTTTTCTTTTGTTCTCTCTTTCCTGCCTGCTATGTGTCGAATTATGTCCCCTGCACCTCCCCTCAAAAAGACATGTTGTAGTCCTAACTCCCAGTATCTGTAAGTGTGACCTTATTTGGAAATAGGGGTTTTGCAGATTTAATCAATTTAAGATGAGATCATTAGGGTGGGCTCTGATCCAATATGACTTGTCCCAGTAAGAGGAGAGAAGTCCTGTGAAGGTAGAGACACATGGTAGAAGATGGCAATGAGAAGATGGAGAGAGATTGGAGTTTTGCCCCTGCAAGCCAAGGAATATCTTCCAGAAGTTGGAAGGGGCAAGCAAGGATCCTCCTCCAGAAGTTTCCGAGAGAGAGATGTTCTCCCTCTGGCCCACAGAACTGTGAGAGAATACATTTATGTCATTTCAAGCCTCCCAGGTTTTGCTACTTTGTTACATCATTACTGGGAAACTAACTCACTGGCCACATTGCTAGACAGAGTCCACATGATTGAGAGGATAATTAATATGTAAAATAAACATTCTTAAAGCACATCTTTAGAACTGACAAACTGTTTACCCAAATTAGGGATATATTACGTAATTATGTACAAAATAAAATGAATCAAATGGAGTAGGGGCAAGGTGACAAAGAAGGAGAAAAAAAACTGCTTAAAAAAGACTCAAAACACCACCTTCCTAATGGACAAGAGAAAGCAAGTTGTACAAATGGGAGGCTCCTTAAATGAGTGGCGGGGTGAGAATGATAATAGTTCACAGGGCACAGTTCAGAGGTCTCAGGAGAGCTGGCATTTTCATGCTGATCAATCTAAGATTTCAGCTTAGCCAGGGATAAGGTTTACAGACTAAAAATTAGCCACAAGGTACAACTTTACTCCTGGCTTAACAGAGGACTAAAGAAGAAAGCAAGCAGCTGTGTTCGAACTTGCAGGGCAGCGTGAGATGCTGTGGTCTGAACAAAGCTGAGCTGGCCAGAGTATGAATTACAGGAAGAAAGGAAGGAAGAAAAAGAAAGAGCTCTGAGACTATTTATTCCTTTTCTATGGGACACGTTGAAGAAAAGACCGAGTCATATGTCATAGACCCAGCTGGAAAATGTGGGGCTAGACAGGACACAAAAGGCATGAGTCACCAGCTCCCAACTTGCAGGAGCTCCATGTTTGGAAGCCCAGCAAAAGGCTCTCTATTACTCTAATGGAGTCCCCCGGTTTCTGGGGCTGCTGTGAGCTTCAGCCAAATGTTTTGCGGGTCTTAAAAATTAGGACTGCTGGTGATGGCCTTGGACTCACACAGCATGGTGTTTCCGGGCAAAATCTCAGCTAGGTGGGGGTGGAGGAAGAAATGGGAGTACGTGCTCTTGATGGAGTAATCAGGTCTGATGGGGTTGGGTGGTTCATGGCTCAGTATAAGACTATGGTGGACTTTCAATTGCCCAGCATCTGTTCTCCCCATTTCTAGAAACCAGATTCTGTTGTTTCTTTGGAGCCTCAACCTTTCTTTCCTCAGCACCTGGTGCTAGGGGTGGCACATGCCCACTGCCCTGTCAATCAGGACATTCCATTGTCCTGGCCACAGTAATTGGTTTAGGAATGGGCACAAGGTCCATGTCAGCCCAAAGAAAGTCAGTCCTAGGTAGGGACTTTCACAAAACTATTGCGAACGAGCTGCAGTCAGCTGGGTTGCTGAAAGGAGAGGGCCTGCACCTGGAGCTGCTGGGGGCTTTCTTGCTACCGCATTGGAACAGCCAGCCTGAGTGACTCAGGGATGGAGATAGAAAGTCCTGATAAAACTGAGCCCCTCTATCCAGCTGTGCCTAAAGCTTTTTTCTGTTTCATAAGCCAGAATGTCCCATGCTTCTGTTTTCCTCAGCCATTAGAGGTTAGGTTTCTTTTATTGGCAATCTAAAGAGTTCTGACTAATACACAGACCTCAGCAAGGCACAATAAGACCACAGCAAACACCACCAAAATATATAGAAGCCAGAGAGAAGAACCAGGCTGTATGCACATGGCATATTGGACCTCAGGGCTTATAAAAGAGAAAAGATATAAACACAGTAATGGTTACAAGGGCATTTTAGAATAGTTAGATTGCTTTAAAACATAAAATAATGGTGTTACTCCTTTAAATTCTTCTTGAATTAAAGGAAAAAAACAAAGTAAAAAAACAGTAATCTGAGTTCTTTTTGCAAGAATATGCCATAATAATAATAACAACAGTAAAAAGAGCCATCCCAAAGGCAAGAAGTGTGGGTTTCATCCAGGCTATGACCTGGGGCTACCAACTCTGTCAGGATTGAACAGTGGTTTGTCTCTGTTTTAAAACTGAAAGTCCTATGTTTTCAGAGCCCAATTAGTCTTGAGCAAACCTGGGTGATCAGCCACGCCATATTTTGGGGGAGCTCCAGGTTTCTATAGAGGGCTGCAGCAGCCACTGCTGAAGAGGGAAGGGTGCTGTGTTACCGCTCTACTTCAGTCATTGGAGTTTCTCTTCTAGGTGTTTAAAATGTCAGAGTCTATCAAAGATTTGTTGGGGGTAGGCAAACCTGCCTTGTGAGAAACCTGTCTCTGGAATTTCATGTCGTTTTTTTTTTGCTGTTACAGGGCAAATGGCTCTTATAGACCAGTTGTTCTTACACCTGGCTGATCATAAGAGTCACCTAGGGGACTTTAAAATGATATACATTCTGGCTACCACACCTGGAGATTACAACTCAGACAGAGTTGGGTGGAGCCAGAGATCTGTCTTTTGAAAAACCTTGGTAGGTGACAGACATATAAATTATTCATAAATGTTGGTATGTTAACTATCATTAATAATAAACCACTTCCCACACACCTCACAAATGGCCAAGACACCATTGTTTGAGACTGTGTTCCAGTACATCTTAAACTTTCTGAAAACCAGGAGGACTTGTTAAAACAGCCAGGCCCCACCCCCTAGGGTTTCTGCTTCAGTAGGGCTTCGGGGCACAGAATTTGCCTTTCGGGTGGCTTCCAGGAGGCTTGCAGGGGCCTTTAGTATCATGATTGTAGACCATAAGCTCAGTTGAGTGTCCTGTTTGGTCTCTTTAATCTTTGTAATCATTATAACATTCCCTTTCACCACCCCCAGTATAGAACTCAATAAATTATTGATGGATAAATGTTTTATTGGCTTCAATGACAGTGACCTTTACATCAACTTTCTAAAGAATATTGTGACCTACACCCCTTAGCATGTGAAAAAGGTTTCCGTTGGTTATCTAAGGAGTATTGTCTCATGGGACCTCAGCTGAGGACAGGGTGGGAACAACAGGATTTCCTGCTCTTAGCTTTAGGGGCTTTGTGCTGAATACAATAAAGCAATTGCTGCTCTCTGTCCTGGGGCCTCCGGCCAAGCCCACCAGACTCTCTCAAAGACCATTTTGGGTGTTTGTCACTTTTCATCCTCCAATTCCTTTTTGGCTTTTTTTAGCTTGTCGTCATACTTAAGTTTTAAACTGATTTGCCGGGAGATTATTCAAGCATATTAACTCTACTCCTGTGGGTAAACTAGTCATTATCCCTCTGGAGGCCCAAGCATGACTATCCAATCTCTGAGCAGCCTGTGCAGGGGAGGGGGGGGGGCCCTAATCACCCTGTGTTCTTTGGCTTGTGTTTGATCTCTGTTGGTGCTGGAATAGCTGTGGGCACCTTGGCACCATCTTCCTACCCATCTTCATTAGTACAAGCAATGTGTCTTGGACTACAGAGACCCACACATGGCTGCAACCCAGACCTCGACCCAGACATACCCCAAACAGAGTTAGAAAGGAAGAGAAAGCCACTGACCATTATTGGCCATTAAACAGGGGAGTGCCTTGTCCAAGTTCTACAGGAACTTTCAGATGATGTTTAAGTGGCTTTGCAACTTTTATATAACTATTTGAAATAAGAAACAGCACCTAGAAAAACACAAATAACAATAGTAATAATAATAGAATTTTAAAATTCCCTCTTTTTATTTCAGGCTCCTGCTACCACAGTGATACCTGAAACAGTTGATTAGTTGGTATATGGTCTTGTTACCCCTGAGAAAACAAGAATATGTGTAGAAGCTGGCAGGAAACAGAGGCCTTCTCCACTCCTCCCTGGAAAGATTTAGTTCTAATCAGAGCCTACACCTGTGGAGAAATAGTCTCTTCTAGATCAGTTCTACATCAGCCTCGCTGAATGGCCAAGTTTGTGGCAGTGAGCAAAAGCAGCCTTCTCTGCCTTTTACCCAGGCGGTCACTATGAATCTGGCCTCCAGGGGTGACTAGTCAACAACTAAGGGAGCAATCACACCGCTATTCTCTAACGTCAACAGAGGAACAGGAACAAAGACTTTTCCCTCAATGCTGGAAGTGGCAGAAATGCCTGCCACTGCAGAGGTGTTCTCTAGTGCAAACTGGTCTGGGAGGCTCGGCCATGTGTACCCTGGAAGGTTCTGGACCCCCTTTGGTGTTGTGTTAAGGACATCCATGTTTCAGGAAATGCCTCTGAGCCTGGCTGACAGGAAAATATTGTGTTAGGTAGTAAATAAAGTCGAGGGTTTAATAAGTTTTGACACTCCAGAGTCAAGTCGCTCTAGAGGGAGTCTGGATATTTTTCTTGCAGGTTGCCCTGTGGACTTTCAGAAGCGTGGCAGCTGGTGGTGGGCAGGGGCGGGGGGAGGAAGAGGAAACGTGGCCTGCATGTTACTCTTAATAATTGCCTCTTGATTTAGAAGCAAGACATTTATTTTTTTTCTGCTTTACAAACTATGGGGTGGGGGGAAAAGGTGCTGCAAGCAGAGATGTAAAACAACTCCGACCGTGCAGAGAGGCTGAGGACAGACCCGTTCTGAGGCCAAGTTCTCACCATTGGAGGCAATCTTGGCTTAACTATGCATATTCCTACTGCTGAGAGGGAATCTAGGAAATCCTCAACGTTCACCTTTTTAAAGGGGGATCAGAAACAGAGATTTTGTAAGAGACTTGTTAAGTTCAAAAAGCTTAGAGAGACTTGAAAGGGCTTTTGTATGTAACTGAGAGAGAATGGGGAGTTCTCGCCATGCGGAGGGCAAGTCCCCAAGAGTCTAACTCAGAAGACTTATAGGGAAAGAGCTAGCGAGGAATTTATTTGGGACAGGGGTGGGAGGGGCGCAGAGAGGAGCATCCATATTTATCTCTGTGTAGGGAAGTTGTTGAAGAAGCAGACTGAAACTTTCAGTAGACCATCGTGTTTACACTTGAAGGAATCCAGAGTAAACGGACCTTTGCTAGGGAGGCTGCAGGGGTCTCTTCTGTGTTCGGATTCCTCTGAGAAAGAGGATGGAGGAAGCTCCTGCCCGATGGCCTGGCATCATGAAGACATACCCATGTTTTAGAGAACCAGCTTTAGAGAACAAGTGCCTGCCTGTCTGTATTTCACAACAGTCTGCATTGGCTAGTTAAGTTTTGGTAAATTCACATTAAAGAGAGAACTACATTTTTGCCAGTTTAGCTATCTGTAAGTTCCCCTCATTCTCTGCACACAGTTAACTTTCACCTTGTGTCCTTCTGGACACCTTCTTCCATGCTGGTGTTTAGATGTTATCATGGCAGTTTCTCCAGAGCTCCTTCAGTGACTGGTAGAGCCGAACATTTTCCTCTCATGACGTTCCAAACAAACTGCCACAGATTGCTAACCTGAGACTTGAGGAAGACTCATTGTATAAGGTTGGCATCCAGTCCATTAAACACAGTCTTTGTCATTAAGATATTCTCCAATTGGCAGAGTTTGACATGTTGGCACACCATTTTATGGCCAAATGGCTATTCCCTTGAGACTTGGTTCAAGTCTGGTTCATGCCATTGAGGGACAAACCACATCTTTAAGCAGTGTAATTGACAGTTGTGTCTTGAAAAACAAGGCCTTATCAAGTAATTTTCAGAAATTTCTGCCTGTATCATGAGAGAAGCAGGATGCTGTTCTATCAGCAGAAGTCAGTGTGGAATTCATAACTAAACTATTCACTGTGTGGTAGAATTCCACAAGCTTCTGCTGTCAGTGTGTCACAGGGTGGAGAGACAGTAGTCTTCTCCAGCTCCAAGTTCTATGGTATCAGGACACTGCTGTTGGAAGAAGACTCGGTCTCTAGTGCCACCCGAAAGGGAAAATATGGATAGATTCAAGAGAGATCAAGCAAAAGAAACCCACACCTTAGGGTGAAGATCTGTGACATACAAGGAAGGGTTAAAATACTAAATATTGTACATACAATATTGGCAAAGTAATATCCAAAGGAGAACATGATCAAGAGTCAGCTAATGCTTCAAAGGAAGTTGTAGGGAGGAGAAGAAAATAATCCTCACAGGTAAGAATTGTGTGGTCACACTACCCAGGCAGGGAAGAGCACCACAGGGACCTTTGTGAGGGAAGCTCGTAGATCTTCCCAGGCAGACCAGTGTAGCACAAAGGACAGAGGGGGTGCACGTGTGGAAGCTTGTGTGTGTGCATGTGCACGTGGTGCCTGTTCTTATCTCCATTTACTTTTGAAGTTCTTAAGCTTGATTCAAACAAAGAAATTGTGAAGGAATGATCTCTGGAATTGAAAAGCTGATCTGAAAACAAGAAAACAGCCTTTGGCAAATCTGGTTTTGGGTTTTGCTAAAGGAATTGTTTGTGCTTAATACTTAGCTATGCCATGGGGCCAGAACTTGGAAGGGCGGCCCGGTCAAAGTTGGATTAAACCCTAGATGGCACCATCCTTTTACCTGAGTCACAGCAGGCAGCTAAGAAGTGCCTGTTGCTGATGAGGGAACAAAAAAACCTGCCACTTTTATTTAAAAACTCAGAGGTAAATGTGTATAGTGTAATAAATATATAAATATGTACACATATTTATATTTAGTTAAGTGTATATTACTAGTATATATTTTATATATATCTAATATCTAAAATATATACTCACACATGCATATACATGTATGTGTGTATATGTATATTCATCTCACTGTGATTCTAAGGAACAATATGCAACATTGAAACAGAAGCTACATGTATTTGCAGGAGAGATGAACCACGGTGGCTGGGGTGGTCTGGGTATTGAAGAAGAGATGTCAAGAAGAATAGAATATGTGAGTTAGGTCTGGTAGGTGGACAGGAAGAAGAAATTAGTCTAGACAATGGTGGAGGAATTCAAAGAATATTTGGTAGATTGCATGGAAAAACATGAAGTCTTAACGAATCATGTTGTGCTGTCCCTCTTCCATTTTCGTCTTTCTCTCTCTTTCTCAGTCTCTCTCTCTCTCTCCCTATTTTGTGTGTTCTATCTCTTGCTTCTCTTCTGCATCTTTTAAGTCTTTCAGTAGCACCCTTGGGCCCAGCTACTAGCAGCCAGAGCTTCAATAAATACTTTCACCACCATATTCTATGAAGTTCACTTCTTATTTTTCTAGGTCCCACTATTTATTCTTCACATTATGATATCAACCTCATATTATTCTTTAACTCTAGTTTCCTTTCCTTGCTCGCTTTTATCACTGGAGGGAAGGTATAGTGTAGGTTGACTGTAGTCATCCAATACCCGTAGACGCATTTGGGATGTCACAAACCATCTAACCCAAAGGTGAATCCCTTTTATTAAATGACAACACATTAGGAACTGAATGTTAAAGGGACAGACTTTCACTCACCTTGCAGCATTTGCAACTTCTGTGTGAGGTACTATGGGGGACAGAAATGACTAAGAACTTATAAAAGCTTCATTTGTTGGAAGAGACAGATGTGTAACAACTGACCGTGCTAATGTTGAAACACGCTATTGCCCTAAGACTTTATTTCATCACACTCTATGACAACACGGCAATCTCCATTGATAATGCATATTTTTTAACTTAAAATTTTTTCCTTGCAACGTTTCTTTCATAAAATTTAAATATTGGGACAAAATTCAAAAAAATTCTGCTAGCCATGTCCCATTTCTAAATCCTTTTTCTTTTAAACTAAAAGATACCTCTCAACTGGCTGCAGTCAAGCACTCCATCTCAACACAGAGATTTCTCTGGTTCAACTGAGTTAATTTGTACAACTGTCTACTGCGCATTCACAACTAGCTGTTGGATACATCTGCTGCCCATCCCATTGCCAAAGCCAAAGACACACAAACAGCATGACCGGTGAAGTAGAGGGATTTCTGTGATTTAAAGAGCTCAATCAACTGGTTTGTATTAGGAGAGGGTGAGCAGGAGAAAGTTCTTTGTCAGATTTTTTTAAAGCCAAAAATGATTTACAGTTGGATGATTTCAACTATGTGAAGACTCACTATCTAAATCTTGTAAAGGAAAATTCTTAGGGTGTTACAGATACATACCCTGAAAAGCAAGGGATTTCAGCAAAGCATGCCTAATTGAGTAGAAGTGGTAAGTTCAAAATATCCTCCTCTGGGGCGTTAAAGTACTAGATCATGTCTACACTTAGGTGTAGGTCTAGTCAATGAGGGCTCTGCACCGAAGTGTGATATTGTTTGTAGCTTGAGGAAGCTGTGTCTCAAAAACAAGCAGCCTTAAAGTCTCCATCCACTGTGAGCCTGAGAAGGAAGGAATCCACCACCTCCATTTTCTGTTGAGGTTTGAAGAAGGACACTATTTTGCTGATGCTCGAGTGAAGCAAATAAATACACGGATGTTTTTTAGTCAGGCCGATGTAAATTCAGTTTCCAGTTAGGCCAGTCTTGCCTCTGTATTTATTCCAATTCTTCAGTAATTGTTTTTCACTTGATGGTAATGGCTAGTAAAGCTTTAGGGCTTCTCAAGTATAAGGCATTGCTATAAGCGTGAATGGGTATTACTTCATCTAATGTAACAATAGTCCAATGAGGTGATGTACAGAAAAGTGTTAACATAGCAGGGCCAAGACTGCTACCCTTTGATTAGCTCTTGGCTGGCATCAGGAAACCTGGATTTTGGGGGATTTCCACCATTCCCTGATAAGAGTTACTCACTGAACCCAATTGTTTATACAAACAATGTGGTTTTTGCTGAACACCTGCTCCCTTTCTGGGAATCTGGAATTTTGGTACATGCTTGAGAGAGGGTGCCTAAGTGACCAGCCCTCAATCCAAACTTGAGCACTGAGTCTCCAGTGAGTTTCCCTGGTAGACACCATTTCACACCTGTCATAACTCTTTGCTGGAGGAAGTAAGTGTATCTTGCGTGACTCTACTGGAAAATGACTCTTGGTAGCTTGTGTTTGGTTTCCTCTGGACTTTGCCCCATGTACTTTCCCTTTGATGATTTCGACTTGTATCCATTTGATGTAATAGAGTCTGACTATATGTTGAGTCCTGTGCACCCTCCTAGTGACTCACTGAACCTGGGGGTGAACTAGGGGTACCTCTGACTCAGGAGTGTAATCTTATTGTCATCTCAGTTTTAAAGGTGATTCATGAAGAGGTTAAGTACTATCTTAAAGTCACACAGCAGGCCCATGACACAACCAGGATTTGAACCCAGGCAGGCTGGCTCCAGAGCCCTTGCTTCTAATCCTTAAGGAGGCTCCGAAATTATATTACTAGTAATACCTTGCTCATTGGGTGATGAGTCAAAGGAGGTGTGTTTTCTCAGGACATATTAAATGCTCAGTAAAACTTTATCAGTACTATATCATTATCTCTTCCACCTGCTAACTAGGAAATCTACCATGTATTTCCCATAGTCCCAATAATTAGCAGAATGTGTCCACGAAGCTGAAACATCTGTGAAGAGGGAGGAGAGAGGAAAAGGGTACGAACTCATCCTATTACACATTTTTTAACAATAATGTGCATTACAATGATGTTTCTTTACAGATGGAACCTCTCTACTTCCTCTCCTCTTTCTTTATCTCTCCTGTGGTCCCCTTGTGTACGGCTGGAACTACGGTGACAGTGGTGAAGTCATGAAGCAGGCTGGGGTTTTAGAAGCACTGGGGCAAAAGGAGAGGGTGGGCAGTTTGGCTGAGCCTCTTTCATTGTATTCCTCATGTCTCCCACCACCCACCCCCTAAATGAAAACACATTATTTTACATTAGAATACTTAACATTCTGTTTGCTGAAATTATTTCTCAATCACCTTCACCCCTTCTTACCTTTCAAGCCTTCTGATTAATGTAGAAACATCCTGTTTCTTTCCAATGAGGAAATAAAATGACCCCAGCATTCCACAGATCCATTCTTGCACTGCCTTTGAGGAAAAACAACTCTCCTGCTAAATGCCTGTTTGCTGTTCGTCACTGCAAATATATGGCAAGTTGCTATGTTGCCTTAGTTGGTAGATCAAAATGTCCTGGTTAGAGCTGAGCTGGCTAAAGCATATTACATCTACATGGAAGCATTTGGGGGGTAAAGGAACATGTCTCTGATTTAAAATTTCATCTTCTCCATCTAATTCCCCAAGCCCACTTTACTTGAGAAGCAAACTTCTTATTGCATAGTAAGAAATAAGGCTTAAAATGTAACTAGCAGGTGAGTAGTACCTTGATACTGTACCAGTTGAAATCAAGACCAAATCCTGCCTTGGCTGATGTGGCTCAGTTGGTTGGAGCATTATCCTGTAAACCAAAAGGTCATGGATTTGATTCCCAGTCAGGGCACATACCTAGGTTGCGGGTGCAGTCCCCTGTCTGGGCACATATGAGAGGCAACTGATCAATGTTTCTCTCTCACATCAATGTCTCTCTCACCCTCTTTTCCCTCCCATCTCTTCTCTCTAAAATTAATAAGCATGTCCTCGAGTGAGAATAAAAAAAAGAAAAGAAAGAAAAGAGTGAGATCTTTCTCTGATCTTTTAATTTTTATAAAGACCAAATCCTTTTCTACAAACACATTTTGTTAAAGTAAAATTGGAAGGAACCCATGGGTATTAGGTACTTAAAAAAAAAAGACTTAGTCATAGCAAATGCCACACAAAGAAAATGTGTTGTAGGAAGAAAAACTGATGGTATTGAAGAGTTACTTCATGCTTACAGTAGAGAGGCAGAAATAAACAACAACAACAACAATTTCCTATCTTGAAATAAAATGCATTTTTATTGACCCTGGCTGGGTGGCTCAGTTGGGTAGAACATTGTCTTGATATGCCAAGGTTGCAGGTTTAATCCCCAGTCAGGACACAGGCAAGAATCAACCAATAAATGCGCACATAAGTGGACCAACAAACTGATGTTTCTCTCTCTTTCTCTCCCTTCCTCTCTCTTTCTCTCTAAAATCAATCAATAAAAAGTTTTTAAAACTGCATTTTTATCTAAGAAAAATCAATGTCCTCACACTAAAGGAGTCTATGTTGTTAAGGATCTACTGCAGTTGCCTAGTCATTGCATGAATGTTTTTTAGCAAATGACATAGACGAAAGCCCTGGGTTTAGTTCTCGCTGTGTCATTTGATCAGTTGTCTTATCTTACATGAGTCACCTCATCCATTCCACCTCAGTGCCCTCAATTTCACTTCTTTTCGGAGGGGGACATGAATGCTTCCCAGGGCCACTGTGAACACTAAATGAGAGGATGCGGGTCAACGTGCTGACTGAATGATAAATTAGTCTCTACATGTTAGCAGTTAATATTTTGATCCAATAATGTTCAATAGCACTGAGATTGAGAAGAAAAGTCAAACATAAAATGAAAAGCTAGTTTTCACCACATTGAACATGAAGAAAGGAGGATCACCTCAAGAGGAGGGCCTTACAGAGCTAAATTACAAACAAAAAGGGTGTTGCCACAAACCGGTCAAACATTAGCCTTTCTTCAATGCAGCAGCCTGAAGCCTTCCTCCTGGGTGTGTCTGGTTAAAATCACACACAGTGGTCTCGAAAGGCAATGGGCATCAATTAAAATTTCACTGAGAGCCTCTAAAGTAGCCAGTGATTTAGTTTCTAGGATTAAGAAAGACAAAAATCTTACTGATGACTAGATAAGAATAACATTCCTTTCTATTGTGATCATCTACATCCAGGAAATATTTGAAATTTAGGCAGCATAGTATGAGGTGCCTGCTAAAGTTATTATATGGTTGAACTTTTGAAAAACACAGCAGCACAAATATGTTTTCTCAATCTTTACCTTTGTAAGAGTCTTGGAGAAAGCATATTGGACTCATCCCCCACTACAGCGCACTGTGAAATGGATCATTGCTCTAAAGTGCTCATGGTGCCTGTTGGATTGATCTCTGCTTGGAGTCCCTTCTCCCTTCTTCATCATTCAAACGCTCTGTGCTCTCTTCGCAAATGCTCCAGGCTGTTGTTAGGCTTAGCATAAGCTGCAATTAGCAAGTCTCTCAGCTTCTCTGACAAGGAACTTAATTTTTCAGTGGAAATTTTTATAATGGTTTCTGTCTGATTTTCAACTCTTCCATGGAGACCCCATTCCCCAGCTTAGTCCTTGGCAATGGAACTCTAAGAATGAATGATACCCCTTTGGATCAACTAATTACTATAATTTCTTAAATTTAGCTACTAGCTATTTTGGCATCGTCCACATAGCACCCATTGCAAATAAATAAATTCTGCTGAGCTATGAAATGTCTAGCCTGTCTGAACTCTAAGAGATTACAAGAGTGGATCTGTGTTCTCATAAGGACTCATCAGTGTGGTCAGGAGTAGTAAGAAAAAGCTTCAGTGTTTCAGGGACCCACTTGCATTTATTTTACTGAGGGAGATGATGAGGTATTTGCCAAGGTCACCCAGATCAGTGGCCAAGGGGTGGCTTAGAACTTACTGTGGTAACCTGGCAGTTGCTACTCCCCTCTCCCTTGGGCCCACAAGGCCATTTGCAAGTTGTGAAGCATCGGTGGGCATGAGGGATAACCAGAAATCCAAACAGATGGAGAAAGGCTTCCAACTTAAAAAGCAAAACAATGATGATTTATTTAATTCACAAATAAAATAAACAATTTATCAATTATATTTATTCCTGTGATTCCTCATTAGCACAAAAAATCATTAGCATGGCCTCATTGGCCATAATTTTCTTTTCTATTTATTAATGGATCACACTGAGCTAACTACTGTAACACTTGGGTCCATTACAAATCAACACACAATGAAAGAAATAATCCCAATAGTTTTCCTGCTTTAAATGAACTTGAAAAAAATTCCATGCTGGCAGGGACTGTTGGTCTTATTCCCAGTAGGGCCCAGCACACAGTACACTCCATAAATACATGTTGACTGATGACTAATATGCAGGTTGGTCTACGTGATAGCAAAGGAAAGCAAACTTTATATCTCCTTATATCAATACAATATTTCACTTTAATACTTGTACTATGTGCTCCTGCTTAGCACCTAGGTCATGAAATATCACTTTTACTTTCTTTACAGACATAGAGCTGAACTTAATTGTTTCAGTCATACCCTTTAATTGGTTTTTCATTTTTCCTTTTTTGGAGTTCTCTTTTCTTGTCCAACTTACTTATTCTTTAGGCCCCTTGTACAAAACCTTATTCTCTGTCTTCCTCTTCCTCCTTCTAGCTAATGTGTATCTAGCATTTATTCTGTCAGTTACTACCTTGGGTACCTTGTGTATATTGACTCATAGAACACTCAAAACCATATATTGACTCATAAAACCTTCACCCAGTGAGGCAGGGCTCTCTTGCCTCCCTCCTGCAGATAGGAGACTGAGAAATAGAAAGATAAAGGAACTCACTGAAGAGCACACAGCTGGTAGGTGGGTCAGGTGGGGTTCAAATCCACACAGCTGCTTCTAGAGCAGTTCTCTTGAGTACCCCAGCAGTTACTCTTGGATCTGCCCATTTCCTGAACTCCAACAATCATTTTTTTCTTTAACAAGGAGAAAATAATGATCTTTTTATTGGAAAATAAGTTTATATTGTGTGTTCTATTGTATTCGTTGCTTTGAATTTGGTTCACATTTTTTCATGTCTTTGTGCATAGATCAGTCTTATTCCTTTTTGACAGTAGCACAGTATTCCAAAGTGTGAATTGCCAAATTGTGATAAGGACCCTACGGACGGACATTTAGATTGTGTTCATGTTTGCAATGTCATGCACAACTGCATTTCAACTTCCCTTAAAAGAAAGAAACTCATGCTAGGTTGAATTTAAATAGAGAATGTTGTGCCAAGGGGCTCTTCTATACTATTAAGAAATGATAAATTAGCCCTGGCTGGTGTGGCTCAGTGGATTGAACGGCAGCCTGCAAACTGAAAGGTTGCCAGTTCAATTCCTAGTCAGGCCACGTGCCTGGGTTGCAGGCTAGGTCCTCTGTTGGGGGCGTGTAAGAGGCAACCAATCGATGCATATCTCACACATTAATATTTTTCTCCATCTCTTTTTTCCTCCTTTCCTCTCTCTCTAAATGTAAATAAATAAAATTCTAAAAAAAAAAAAGCTAAATTATACAATGGAAAGAAAAAATGTCAAAGAAGTGACCAAAATTGTCTAACTGGGTATTGTTGGGGGTATTGTCATTGGGATGTTAAATGATACATTTGAAAAATCTATTCCCCATGCAACACTTCGTTTAGCTACAGAGTAGACACATTTCACTGCTAAATCATCCTGGCAGGAACCCAGGAGAGCCAATCACAGGCCTGCTTAGAGTAAGAGAGTATATGGAGGCATTACTGGAGTTTTCCTACGGCTGAAGCAAGCAGCCAGCAACATTTTCTCTGAAAAAGTGCTTAGGCCAAAAATAGTCTTTGCTCTGCTATATTAAGTTGAACTCTGTTTTCAATCAGGCTGTTATTCAAATACTGGAGCAGATCCAAAATTGCTTTCCTGAGGAAAAGTCTGTCTTTGCTACAGATTGTGCAGCCAGATAAAGTGGGCTTCTTACTTTCACAGCGGGTTGCCGGGCCCGCAGCCCACTTTTTCAATGTGCAAGAAAGATGGCTTCCACTTGTGCCCTCCAGGCAAAGGGATCAGTTCACGGGTCCCCAGAAGTGCACTGGTGTGAGGCCACACTGCTTCTCCCTGCTCAGGCCACATTTCCTTCCCTTCACAATCTCATACTTTTTATCTTTCCTACTCTACAAAGACCCTTCCAAGCCTCACTCTCCTGAATAAGTTTCTTAGCTTAACTTGCTCTTTTTCTCTGTACAGTAGCACTTGTCTCTGACACTCAGTAGGTGATTCACTCATTCATGCACCCATTCAAAAGATATTTATTAAGCGCTTACCAAATGCCAGAGATACAACAGTGAACAAAACAAAGTCTTGTACCCACAGAACTGGCATTCCAGGGAAAGAAGCAGACAATGAATAAGTGCACGAGTATTTACTATGTCAGGTGGTGGTAAGTGTAGGGACTGGAGTGCGTGTGTGAGGTGGGATGTGGCTCTTTTGTACAGAATTGTAAGGGAGGGCTACATGATAAGGTGACATGTGACCCAAGAGCTGAATAAGGAAAGGTCGTAGACTTGCAGGTTGGAAGTTCCTTCCAGCACTAAAATCCTAAGTTGGACACGCACTTGGCCTTTTGGGGAAATATCAAGGTGGCCATTTAGCTACCTTTAAATGTGATTTTAAATGTATGCTCTCTCTTCACCTTGAATGTCAGCTTCTTAAGAGTAGGGGCTGTATGTTAGAGATAACAGGTGATGAACTGTGACCACGCCTTCTTTGAAGCATACGGCCTTGTAGTACATGGCCATGCGCCCTCTCCAGCTCTTACCTAAAGCTTTGATTGGATTGCTATCCTAAGCTGTGGCACTGAAGTATGTTAATAAAATGCTGAATTCTGAGAGTGTAAGTTATGCATGTGGCACTCCTGTGCCCACGGCCACGCACAGCACGTAATGAGGAGTGGCACGAATATTCCCAGATTCGAGGTTCTAAACAACATGAACTAATAATGCCTTTATTTCTAGTGCTTGCCTAGCCTCAGGCACACACACACACACACACACACACACACACACAATAAAAACAGAGACCAATAAGATAAATAATTTGAAGCAACCAAAGAAACAAACACTGCCTTGTGGTCCTAAATTTTCCCAAATCAATCCTTCCAAAATCATAACACCTTAATTAAGTGGTTCTTTTTAAAAAAATCCTCTTCTGACAATGTGTTTATTGATTTTTAGAGAAAGAGGAAAGAAGAGAGAGAAACATTGATGTGAGAGAGAGAAATAAGATCAGTTACCGCCTGTTACATGCCCCGACCAGGGATCGAACCCACAACCTGGGTATGTGACCTGACTGAGGATTGAAACTGCAACCTTTTGGTGCACTGGACAATACTCCACCCCGCTGAGGCACCTGACCACAGCTTAAGTGGGTCTTTCATTCATCTTGACAAAAATAAAGAAATGATGAAAAAAATTAAATAACTATATATAAAATACTCTGGTCATAGTATTTTCAATATAATTTTATGCAGCTTGGTAATCCTCACTATCATTTATAACTGAATTATATGTGCTCTGAAAGCTGTACAATGGATAGTGTGCTGTGTGTGATTGTTGGAATGTGTTTATGGTCATTGTATAATTTACATCTGAGGCCCCTGTTGACCATAAAGTCTACAAAGACGCAACCTCACTCTATCCCAGTACCATATTTTAGGAAAAAAATGGATTTGATTGGCTCTAGTGCTTCTTGAAGGTATGAAACCTACTGCAAGTGCATTTAATTACTTGGACATCTTCCACATACGAGGATGGGGACTTTGCTTGGCTTTGCTGCTGAATCCTCAACATCTAGCACCTTGTCTGGCCCATAATGGGCTCTTAACAGATGTTGAATAAGTAACTACTAACTTATTTTATGAAATGAGAATATGGTATCTGTGGTTGTTAATTTTATATGTCAACTTGGTTAGGCCAAGATACATGAATATTTGGTCCAACATTATTTCAGATGTTGCTGTGAAGTTATCCAGGGTCCGGCAGAAGTATCGCCTGCATGAATGTGGCTGGCAGGGTACGTTAATGTCTTGCATGAGATGGACAGCAATTTGAACATTTCGCCTAAAATGTCATATGGTGTGCCTGATTGTGATACTGTTATGTTACAGAATCACATGCTTGTGATTTTGCAATAAAAGATTTTATAATAAAAAAGGGTCATTATTTGTGACAGACCCTGTATTTTAGGTAAAATTAACATTGAAATCAGGAGATTCTGTGTGAAGTACATAACCTTCCATAATGTCAATAGGGCTCATCTGATCAGATGAAGGTCTTAAGGGATAAAAGGCTGACTTTACCTGAGCTAGAACTCTGCCGGCAGACTGTCTGTGCGCTCAACTGCAATACCAGCTCTTCCCTGGGCCTCCAGCCTGCCAGCCTGTTCTGCAGATTTTTAACGTGCTAGTGTCCATAAGTACATGAGCCAGTTTCTTAAAACAAATCTCTATGTACACATGAACATATATACACGTACACAAATACACACATCTTAGTGGTTCTGTTTCTCTAAAGAACCCTGAACGATTACAGGATCCCTTAGTCATTTGCTCTTTCAATGAATCAATCAATACATTTTATTCTAAGAATCACACGCATGCACCAAGGTCCCACAGCCACCCAAGCCAGACTAGCGACACAAACGCTGACACTTACTGACCTTGACTTTTCCACTCCAGTGAGGGAGGCAGAGGACATCACCCCCTCACTGTTTCATTTCTCTAGTGATACAAAGCACCTGCACGTTTTCTCTTTGGAGAAGCAGGTGCTAAGAGGACCTGGTACAGAATGAGGCCATGCTGTGATCATGTTAGGTGAGGCACTGGCTTACCACTGGGCTCTTAGGGGAAAATACTTCCCATGGTGAAGCTGAGCGGCTGATGGTATCACTTCCTCTAAATATTTCCACTCTTTACAAGTGAAGCTGTGGGTGGGGAATTTCAGTCATGGAAACTAGTCAAAGGTTATAAAAGGTTCACAAACAGTTTCCCATTTAATGACTGTGTGATAGCTAATTAGTCCCATATACTGTCAGGAAAAAATGAATCTAAAAATACATCAATGGGAAGGCTTGTGGGAAGCATGGTATGAAGTTTGGTTCAGGGTCTAGGAAAGTGATCAGCCCTGACGGCGCCCATTTGCTCATCTGGGGGAGGGTGCTTTTGTACAGTGAGTTTTTGTAGAGATCCTTCTACCAAGGCCCCGTGTGGTAGGGAAAGTGGACAGTGAGGGCAAAAGCCTTCCCCAAGGTGCCTGCAGTCAGCAGTTTTTCATCCCAGAGTATGTTTTGTCTCCAGCCGTCATTTAAATCTCTTTCTTGTCTCTATTTAAGGCCCCTTCTTTCCTTTGATGTTTTTTATTTTTTCCTGGCCCTCAGGTCCCTAATTCATTCATCTCTTATCCCCAGTTAAAATCTGTTTCTAACATAAGGCAAAGCCTCATGCCTGTGCTGGTAATATTTTGTATATCAGAGAGGGAGACATTTGGGGGGCATTGTGCTTTCCTGAAATTACGTTCTGAGCCTTCATCTTTGATCTTTGGCGATTACTGAGCACTGCCAATCGATAGAAGTGATAGATGGTCACATATATACACAATAAAATGTGAAAATGAGACATCAGTACCTATTTGCATTGACATGGATAACATTCTAAAATCATGTCCAGCCTCAGAGGCAGTTATGGAAAATAAATATGGTATGATTACATTTGTTAAAATTTCCCAAACAGGCAAAAATAAACTGCATAGATACACAAATTATATATAAGTTAATTTATATGTAAATATATTAAAATTGCACACACTCATATGCATATTTGTGTTCATATAGACATATGAGGCCAATCTAAAAAGAAAAGAAAGGGAATGTATTTAACACAAAATTTAAGACTGCAGTTCCCTTTGTGGAGGGTGTGGATGGAGTCAGGCATAATTGCTTAGGGGCATGCAACTGGCTTCAAGGGTTGGTAAGAGGGTCAGCAGGTGAATGTGTACATATTTTATTGTTTCTATGATTATTTAGAATATACATATACATTATACACACCTCTTTGTAACATGAAATGTTTCACAATATTTAAACATTTTCTGAATTGAAACTTACCTGGGCTATTAACTGCTCATTAGCACCTTTCTTGGAAAGTGGAGGGGGGAGGGGCTTGGAGAACAGATGCTTACAGAAATTAAATAGAAAGTTAAATGAGTTGTAGACCTCTGTTAACCAAAGCATCTATTTGAAGTGAGTGTGAAAAGGGATGTGGATGCATTGACACCTCAACCTGTCACCTCATTTCACCATTGCCGCGTTACTTCTAAACCCCCAGTATTTTTCCTTGTGGCTAGAACTACCATGTAATGAAGCTTTGTGGTGTCAATTATGAGTAGTCTATACTAGCACTGCCTGAATATTTGGGGAGCCCATGTGGTCAGTGAAGTTATTTACTTGGATGACCAAAAACTGAGCCAACCCTGGGCTGGGTGTCCACTAGCTTTTACAGTCTCTGTGACTGGGAAGCAGCATGAGCATCCACTGGATATCCAAACCAGGACACTGAGGATCATTTTGGCACTTTCACCTCGTGCTCCTTTCCTGTCCACCACCCCAAGTCCAGTTGATTTTCCTTTCTCAGTTGACTAATTTCTAGTTGTACTGTCACCGCTCTTGTCTGTATATATAACTAGGAATGAAATTGCTCGGTCATTTGGTAATTTTGTGTTTAACTTTTCAAGAAACCATTACAGTCTCCTTGGAGAACTCATTCTTCTGTGCCTCTATTTAAGTGTTAGAATTTCTTGGGGTTCAATCTTAAGCTGCCCTTCTCTTTCCTCATTTGATGCTCTTAAATACAGTCTTGCACTAGCTTGGCTGACTTGATTGATCTAACTGGGCTCCGTGGCTAGATCATGGCCCCTCCCATCCATTCTCCATACTGTATCAAAAGGGAGCCCTTAAAAATGCACATCAGATCATAGCACCTCTAGCTTCTTCACCCTTTTAGAAATAGCAGCGTTTTTAATTCTGTCCCTTTAGGTTCATCTTAAGCTACATCCCTTGTCCCTCTGGCCACACTGCCTCAACTGTGCTGGACAATTCTGTGGCCTCCTACCTCGGGGCATGGTAAAACTGTCCCCAGGGTCTGGGCATTAGCCAGTCCTTTGCCTTGGGAACTCCCACGGTTTTCTCAGTCCTCACATCCATCCTCCTTGAGGAAACCTCCCCAACTCCCAGATGAGATCGTTTTCTCCACAGTATGTTCTGGTCCTCACTCCATTTGTGTACTTATAATTTATAACTACCTCTCCCCTGGACTGGCCTTTCTTGGAGGATGGGACAACATCAGTTTTGCTTCAACTTACATAACTTTTGAGTTAAAAGTGCCCTCCACAAAGTGGATACACACTAGATGGTTGTTAAATTAATTAGTGAGAAACGGTGGAGCTCTCACTCAAAACTGATTTCATATCCTTCCCTTTCCACCACGCCATTCCACGCCATCCTTAGAAGAAGAATGTCCTTGAAAATAACCACACTTGGGAGGAAACAGGAACAAGGAGGAAAATTGCTTGGCTGGTTTCCAGGATTCTGTCATGGACATTGCTCTTCACACTCACTGCTGGGTGGGCAACCAGCTTGTAGGGGGAAAAGGGGCCCCTGAAGCAGGAGTTAAAAACATGGAACACCCATTTTGCCTCACCTTGCTAGTGCCGGGAAAACACTGCTCGCCCACCTGTACACACACGGCCTTAAACAACACACAACAGTCAGTTGCCCCTTACCCAAGGGAGATAATGTTCCCAAACCCCCGGAAACCTCAGACAGTTCCGAACCCTATATAAATTATGTTTTCCCCTATACATAACATACACACCTGCGATAAAGTTTAACGTGTAAGTAAGGCACAGTGAGAGATTAACAGTATCAATGTACTGTGGAGAAAGTTATGTGAATGTGGTCTATCAAAATATCTTGCTGTATTGAACTCACTTTTTCACTTAAAGGAAGCACTTCGCAGCATCTCTTTGGCATGTCTGAATTGACAACATCATTACTCTTGACGGTTTGGGACCATTATTAAGTAAGATGAACATAAGCACTGTGATACCAAGACAGTTGATCTGACAACTGAGATGGTACTAAGTGGCTAGTGGGCGGGGTGTATGTACAGTGTGGAGATGCTGGACAGAGATGATTCACATCTCATGCACCATGGAGCGGTACAGTACAAGATGTCTTCATGTGACTCAGAATGGTATCTAATAAAAAAATTAGGAGTTGTTAATTCTGGCATTTTTCATTTACTATTTGCCAACCATGGTTGATGGCAAGTAACTGAAACCACGGAAAGTGAACCCGTGGATGGAGGGAACTACGGTACAACCCTTTCAGAATAGCTTCCCCCTTTAAAGTTGTATATGTTCTTCATTTTGAAGTAATTTCAGCAAAAATTAAATAGGTGAAAAGGTGGCCTCAAATCTTTTGTGGAAGACACACAATTGCATGAATGAATGAGTTAAATGAATTAATAAATATAGACATAAGAATGGATTTGTGGTGGCCCTGTTTGGACAGGTAGAAGAATATAATTTGTCCCCAACTTCTTAGAGAGGATGCTGCTGACCAGTTCTCTACATAGCTGAGACACACACTGAGTTCAATTCTCAATCACCATTTCTTGCTCCCCAGGAGTCATTCTCCGTGAGGCTGAATATGGCATTATAAATGACTCCAAGCCATCATAAAGTGTCAGTGACCGCCCACAGTCTGAAGTACTGAAATAATTTAGGAAAAGCAAAAGCTCAAGGTTAACACAGGTACGCTCTCTGAGGATGGTAGGAAGAGGGAGAAGACACCTGCTTTACACACCAGCGAGCATCTATCCAGGATGGTTTCAACAAATAGAACCACATAGATTTTAAGTTGCATTAAAACCAGTGCCTCCAGGTCAACTCGAAGGAGACTTGGAACCACTATTTCTCCTTTGGGGTGTGTTGAGTCCCTCCCACCTCCATTTAAGGCACATTAACTGTGGGGAACACCACCAGCTAGAAGTCTGACACCAACTCCGGAAGTCAGAGTCTGAGCAAGTC
The DNA here is from genome assembly GCA_007922815.1 of Macrotus californicus. Classification (NCBI taxonomy): domain Eukaryota; kingdom Metazoa; phylum Chordata; class Mammalia; order Chiroptera; family Phyllostomidae; genus Macrotus; species Macrotus californicus. Next base: position 29,353 of record VMDR010005379.1, read on the forward strand.
TCCCCCACTTCTCCCTTCAGGTCACAAGTGCTTGAGGACTCACCCAGGGCAGAACCACTGGTGGATCATCTGGTCTCCCTGGTGCTCTTGCCCTTCCCTGGGCAGGCAGGCAGGAGGTGGCAGCAGCTCAGTCCTGTCTCACGATCGTGCTTCTCTCTCGTTGCACCCACCAGACTTGCTTCTAAAGGCAGCTGTACGCATTTCCCTACTGAGCAACCACACACGTAGAATGTGAGTGGTGTAAGCGTGTGTGTGTTTTTCCTTCCGGTTGCTGTGATGTCTCAGTTCATTTCCTCTCTGAGCCTTTTCTTTTTCTCTCAGTCAGAACTTCTGATACACTGTGGATGATTTGTAGTTTAGTGACAGGTGAGAGATCTTGCTAGAATCTGCACCGTTTGTTATTTTGAGAAAGATAGGTAATCTTTAAATTATTATTGCAACAAAGTCTGTGGAATGTACTCTCAAAGTGGCATAAGCTCCTTTCTAGGCTGCAGTGAAGCAACATTTAATCTATTATAAGGGCAACAAAATTGGTATTTTTGTGGTTTTATGGCCTGAATATGCTCCAGAGTTCCACTGTAAATTGACATAAAACACCCTTCCATCCTTCCACTGCACAGGTATTTATTGAGCCTGTATCCTGTGTTAGTCGCCCTGCTAGGGGCTAGGTACACAAATGGCGACTCTTCTATTTAAAATGTGGTATGGGGCCTTGACCAGTGTGTCTCAGATGGTTGGGTGTCATCCTGTAAAGCAAAAGGTCACTGGTTTGATTCCCAGTCAGGGTACATGCCTTGGTTTTACCTTTGGTTCCCGTCGGGGTACACAGGAGAGGCAACCTACTCTTGATGTTCATCTCCACATTGATGTTTCTCTCCCTCACTTACTCTCTTCCCCCTCTCTTAACATAAATAAATAAAATCTTAAAAAAATAAAATGTGGTATGGAAGCCTAGATTTGGGTATGTGAAAGGGAATTGAAAAGTCACTTAGTCCCAAACCCTTTGTGTTTTCCTGGCTGTCCTTTTGAGAAGCTGTCGAGTAAATGTGCTCTGAGGCTAAGTGCCCAGGTTTGAACTACCTCTACCCTTTAAAGACTTTTGGCATTTTTGTGCCTTAGCTTTCTCATCTGCAAAATGGGAGTAACCATAGAGATGTTGTAAGAATCAGATAAGTTAGCATATATAAAGCACTCAAAGAGGGCCTGGCACACGTAAATAAATAAGCAGTATATAAGTATATGCTATTATTATTATTAATGGCAAGTAATATTATAAGCTCAGTCCTTCGCTTTTTTCCTTCTCTTCCCTGCTTTCCACCTCTTGTTGGTACCTAGAAAATGACTTGGGGACATAGAGGGTTGAGAAAAGAGAGAGATGGCTGGAACAATTGATGTTCTCAAAATGATCCAGTGGTACCCGATGCTCTTGATTCTTCCTCCTCTGACACCAAGACAAGGAAAGGGTTGTCCTTGGTCCTCCCCTCATCCTTATACTAAATATTGTATGTTGCACTCTTGTGACTTCTGGTTTTTTGTTTTGCTTTAATTTGCCATTACAATTTCTCTGAAATTCAGATTCATGCCATTTATTTTAAAATGTTGACCTAGCCCTGGCCAGTTTGGCTCTGTTGGTTGGAGCATTGTCTTGTAAACCTAAAGCTCACAGGTTTGCTTCCAGGTCAGGGCACATGCCTGGGTTGTGGGTTTGGTCCCCATTGCAGCACATATGAGAGGCAACTGATCAATGTTTCTCTCCCTCTCTCTCTCCCTCTCCCTTATCTTCTCTCTAAAATTAATAGGCATGTTCTCAGGTGAGGATAAAAAAAGAAAATTTATAAAGGCGTAACCTCAGAAGTTATACTCCATTACTTCTGCATCGTCCTATAAAAACTGTTGAGCTGGCCTACATCATGCTAAGGAATACTCTGCCCATAAGCAGATACCATATTTAAACAAAGAAACACACACTCAGACCAATACCTTGTGCAAACAAATTAATAACAAGGACACATATTAATCATCATACATATATTGCATCTTTAAGTGAAATTAGCAAAATCATGGTAAAAATATCAAGTTACTCTATTTTTCATCATTATCTCTCTCTCTCTCTCTTCCCTTAAAAAAAAACACTCTAAAATACATGCTAAATATTAAAAACTGTGCAGATTTTGGGTAGAATTATCCTTTTCCAAGTTTTATTTTTTTATTATTATGTTTTAAAATCCTCACCTGAGGATGTGTTTGTTGATTTTAGAGAGAAGTGAGAGAGAGAAAGAGAGAAACACTGATGTGAGAGAGAAACATCAATCAGTTGCCTCCTGTACGTGCCCCAACTAGGGATTGAACCTGTAACCTAGGTGTGTGCCCTGATCAGGAATTGAACCCCTACAACCTTTTGGTGTACAGGACGATGCTCCAATCAACTGAGCCACCAAGCCAGGACCCAAGTTTTATTTTATAGTGCAGAGTATTCCTGATAAATTGATAGAAGTAGAGGAGTAATATAGACATTATATATTTTTTCAAAATGTCCCTCTATTCATTTTCTATTGTACTAATCAGCTAAGATATTATGTTCTTCATTAGGTATTTAAGCAGTATAAATTTAAATGTGTCAATTTTAGAAAAAATAACTTACAGTTATATAGTATAACGAGAAGATAAACGTCATTGAGTTGTCTCCCTAAGTCAATGGCACTCTAGATATACTAAATAAAGCTAAGCTTGGCCATAATTTAAATGAAGTTTAGCAACTTGATTATATTTAGCTCTGTTCTTTCATCTACATCCTCATGGCTTCTTTTCCTACTTTGAGCTGCCTGGACCGTTCACTGTGGAGTTCTTCAGAATGGAGAGAGGGCATTTTTGTCAAAGCAAACTAAGAAGCCCAATCTTTGTCCAAACACAGATCAGAAAAACGAGTTAAATATTTTTCCTACTTGGAAAGATGGAGGCTTTCTATGTCTATTTTTCTACTTACAGTCTTAGATTTTCTTCTTCTTCTTCTTGGTTTGTTTTCTTCTCTTTGATTAGTAGCAGGTTGTGCCACGTGTCAAAATTTTGACAAACCACAGATGGTTCTGACAAAAAACAAACAGCTGTAGTTTCTAATCACTGTATCCAATAAAGGCCATGTTTACGTTTTCAGCTTTATTTAAACAGTCTTCACGACTGCTTTAATTAGCTTCCTCATGCCGTCTCAGTTAGATGGAATCTCAGCAGGCACCACAAAATGGTTTATAACTACCTGTTAAGCAGTAGCCAAACCCCAGGGAACTGTTTGGAATTTGCCATGAATATTTGGTCCAGGAAGTGAACTATTGTATGGAGTGGAGGTTGAAGGGTGGGGGAGAGAGAAATGAAGAGCTAAAAAATTAAAAATCTGTAACCAAGTTATGTGTACATTTGTGTATGTGTCTTATGCCATTTGCTTGACTCATTTCCATCCGTGAGTGAAGACAGTATTAGTTATAGAGAGTCAGCTGCCCACTGAGGAATTTAAATAAATATGCTCAAGAGTTGGTTTGGCAAGTTTGAAGAGCAATGTTGTCTAGTATTATAACATATGCCTCATTCCTGCTCAAGAATAGGAGTTAGTTTTGTGGTTTTCATTTTTAGTTGAAGAAATCAGAGTTCAAAAAGATCCAGTTCATTTGTCCATTCAATAACTGCTCTGTACCTGCAAATGCCCCTGAGCTTTCCTGTGCATTTTTGATGGATCAGTACACAAGACACAGGGCCTGTCCTCAAGAAATTCATTACTTAGTGGGGAAATTATCTAGTGAGCTAACTATTCCGATGAATTGGTTTACTCATTATAATAAAAGCAGTTACTGAATAAGTGACATGATAAATAAGAAATGAAAGAGAATCAGCTCCTTCCCTAAGAGAAATTACAATCTAGTGGACATGGCAAAATGAACTGTCTACCTTTCTCTTCTGCCTTGTAGCCACTTACAACCCTCATTTTCTCTCTCATAATAGGACATTTTTTTGTCTTCTGCTTCTTCTGTTCTCCCAGTCCAGCAGGCAAGTCCTGGAGTCTAGTGCTCTTACATTATCAACACCCCATGACCAGCTATTTCAGCAATGCGTTAATATTGATTTCCATTTTCTTGTTCTTCTGAGTACTCACCCATTTAAAGCCCTAGGAGGAAGCTAGGTCTGCTTTCTCTCATGCTCCAGAGCTACTCCGACTCACTGGGAAAAGTCAACAAAGGCCAATCTCTTTCCTTGCAAATTCTCCCCAAATAACCTCAACGGAGACACTTCTGCTGCTCAGGAATCTTCCTGTCATCTCCCACCAATTATCTGTCAAGTCTTCTTGCCAAGGATTCTCACTCTCCAGAAGCTCTGAGCCCAGCATGCTCATGCCAAGCCAAAGGTAAGAGCTGCTGATGTGGGCTCTATTAGCATCTCTCACGGTCTCTGAGAATTCCACTCTTCCATCCATCCTGTTCCTCATTCTCAGCTTATCCTTCAGTCCTTTGAATGATAGATAGCTTCAAGCATTACCACTTCATTAATAATGATAGTAATAGCTATCACTTTTTATGTTTATCTTGAGAAGATAAATGGCATTTGCAAAGATGAAACCATTCTTTTAGCTCATGGAACAGCTGTTTGAAGCAACATGAGCACCTAGAAAAGCAAAAAGAAAAAAGGCTGAACTATTTTTAAGAGAAAACTGATGGAAAATTTGAAAGATTCTGATTTATTGAAAGCATTCATTGCATATGGGCATCTGGCTAGCACCGAGCACTGATTTCTCCATTACTTACATCCTGTTTACCTATCCGTCTCCTGAGTGAAAACCATCTTTGACTTCCCATAAAACTGATTGGGAAAATCTTCTTGCTGGTGAGTTTTTCATAATTTTTTAAATTAATTTTAAAAAAGTCTACAAGGAATAAATTTCTATGGTAAACAAGTAACACTGCAGGTAAAACTAAAGTGCATTTTGACCATCAGCCCTAAGGTCAGTTTCATCCCCTGCTTTATCCACAGTGAACCCTTGCTACCAGTTTGGGATGTATGCCTCCAAGACATTTCCTAAGCAGTTCTATAAATGTATGTAACTACTGTCAATCTGCAATTGTGCAAACGTGCAGTCTCACCCTTGAGCGTGCTTGTGCTCACAGAACATGAGACCGAAACCACCATAGTACACCCAGTTTCTGAGGGAACTATATAAACTGCTGTTCTGGTTTCACATGAAGTAGCAATTTGAAAACAACATCTTATTCATGAGAATATTAAAACTGAAGCTGCATGGCTGCTTTTGTTGGTTTTTGAAGAAATTAGATTCATATTTTATCTGACTTTTCTAAATATACAGAAATGTGGACTCATATCCAACTGATTTGCCTCTGAGTAAAGACTCCCAATCAAATAGCAAAGGTCCATTATTATGTGATACAGCAATTTAACGGATTTTCCTTTTGACCTACATAATCCCTTAACCTAAAAATCAAGTCAATTCATGCCTCTCTTTAAGTGTGTCTGCTGCCCCTGACAATGACTCCAGTTCCACGTGGAGACAGCCAAGAGCTGGGATCACTGACAGTCATTTTCTCTCTGCAATGGCTGAGTCTTTATCTTTCCTCTTCCTCGAACATTCTCTGCCTTCTGATTCTCAGAACAGCCTCTGTTTCACAATCCCCTATCAAGAGATTACTGTTTTACAGATCAGAAATGTTTTTTTAACTGACCCCAGTACTTCAAACCTCAGAACTATTTGTTTTTTCCCTTTAGTTTGTATGTAATAGTTTGACTCTAAGACAATAGAGGAAATACAACTTATCCCTGCGCAGTTTTCTCCACATCTCTTCCCATTATATAAGCAAAAGCCTTGTGTTCACGTGTTCAGAGAAGCCCGGAATCCCCGTCCCGTGGCTCTGTGTTCTTATTCTGCCTCCTTTTCTCTTCTTCGTCTCATGCTCAGCTTTCCTGAAAGAGTAGTTTACATTCTATGGCTCCACTCCCACACCTTCCACTCCCTCCTTCTTTACTGCATGTGGGTCTTTCACTCCCCCAACTGGCTCCCAGCCCCATTCTGCGCTGAAGTCACCCTAGTTGATATCACCGTGGCAGCCTAGGTGATGGAACCATTAGACATTACAGTCTCCCCCTCTGTTCATTTAAAGTGTCTGATCCCTTTCTTCCTCTCAGACCCCTTCTTGCTTTCTTCAGTGAACCCTACTCAGCCTTGGTTCACCTCCTTCATGGTTCACTACACCTTCTCCATGTACTGCTACCCATGTTTCCCCGTTGGACCTCATACATTTTTGAGATAGTAAGAGGTTAGGAAAACTCCTTGGCAAGTGGAATAGGGAAAATGAAACAGATAGCAGAACAAACTGGCTGAGCAATTTACAGCCAGGTACAGAGGGTCATGGAAGGACTCCAGTGCCTGGCAAGGGGCAAAACTGGGAAAACAAGGAACTTGCCCCCAGGGTAACCTCTCCTCCACTGGCCTTGCCTCCCTGGAAGTAACATCTAGGAGATAACATCTAGGCCTCACTTGTATTTCGGCTCCAGGGCTAGAAAAGCAGCAAAATCAGGTGAGCAGATTCCAGAATCAACTGCAATGACTAAAAAAAACCCTGCCCTGCCACTGACCAATCAACCAGTAGAGACCACGACCCTGAAAGGGCACACCTGGAGAGCTGATGCATATTCTGTTGAACTGTCCTCTGAGACCTCCCCTAAGATTTCCACCTGGAAGAAAGAGAAAAGAGACCCAGCCTCTGTGCTTTTTCTAGGGAATAGCCCCTGATGTTTCCTTTCCCTTCTTCTTCCCCCACTTCTTTCTTCACAGGCAGGTGTTTCCTAAACTCTAAGGCAACAGGCAGCTGGCAGCTTGTCCCAGACTAATCCTCCAAATCTGTCCCCAAAGCCCTCTTTTCTCTGACTTCCCAGTGAGCTAAGGCAGCCCAGCCCAGGCTCTCTTGTTGCTTCTTCTATGGTAAGCCTTTCCTTGTCTTGCTGCCCCCAGCTTAAATGGATGTGCCCTCATAGTCACCTGGACTCGTGTTGTGAATCTTTCCCACGTGAAGTCAAGGACCCACACCCACCAGCTGGTTGGTTCTAGGCAGACCCACTCAGGGCCAGGTTCCTGTCCAGTAACATTTTCACTCTACAAGTCTCTGTGGTTGGAATCACCTACTTCCACTTAAGTCTGGGTTAAACCTACGCCTCTTGAACTCTCCATTAACATAATTACCATACACTTAGTCTCTCTTCAGTTCTGGCTGCTTTGATACCATGAACTTGGCAGCATAAACAACAAATATTTATTTCTCATGGTTCTGGAGGCTGGGAGTCTGAGAACAGGGAGCCTGCATGGCTACCTTCCAGTGAGAACCCTCTACTTGATTTGCAGATGGTCACCGTCTTGCTGTGTCCTTACATGGGGAGACAGAGAGAGTCTATGTTGTTATTCAGGCTCTAATCCCATTCATGAAAGTTCCATTCTCACAACCTAATTACCTCCCCCAAGCCCCATCTCCTAATACCATCAAATTGGGGATTAGTCTTCAATATAAAGTGGGGTGGGGACACAAACAGTCAGTCCACAGTAGTCTCTCTCCCCCAAACATCACAAAACTTTCTCTTCTTAAATGTAATCTGTCACCAAATCCTGTTTGTTTGTTTTTTAAACTGAATCTCAAATGTTGTTGACCCATTCAACTTCCTCTACACATACCCATCGTCAGTACCTTAGTTTCGACTTTCCTTGCTTAGGTTGTCTCGATTCCTAACTGTGACAGCCCTCCTCTAACCTCTAACACTCAACATACTGTTGGGCACACAGTAGGTCCTCAGGAGATATGAGCTGAATGAACATCTGCACAATACTAGATATTCTCAAAGTCAAATTTCAAATCTCTTCATGTCACTGTCTGCTTAAAAACTTCCACTTCCACTAACATATTGCCTACAAAATAAAGTTGAACTGACTTCGTGGGTGACTTGAGATCCATGCTATCTTCTTAGATCTCTGTTGCTCAGCCATCTTTAAAGTGTCCTCCACCCAGCATCCTGAACTGCTCACGGGTCCCTAACATCTTATATCTTCTCATAATTGCGGCCTTGTAAAGTCTATTTCCCTGCCTAGAATATACTTCCTTCTTCTCTTTTTGGCAATAGCCTTCAAGACTGTACTCCCCCAGACAAAGGACTCTTTCCTCCTTTTACTGTCACCAGGAATTTAATTACGCCATTGATCACATTATATCACAGTAGTGTGTCTCCCTCCCCTGGACTTCAAGGTTCCTGATGCCAGGGAACTAACTACTCTTTATTTATTTTGGGGGCCAAGTGAAATGTTTTACAAAGTGGCCTGCAGAGATCTTGCTTCAGAATCACCTAAAAGGCTGGTAAAATATAAATTCTGAGGCCCCACTCTTGAATTGCTGAATCAGATTCTCTGGGGAGTTGAACCCTCCCAGGTAATTCTTATGCGTGAGAACATTTGAGGGCACAGTTACAGAATCCAACAAATATTTGATGAATAAAAACATGATGAAAAGTACTGAGAGCCCTACTCCTAAAAATCTGTTCTATTTCCTTCATTTCTCTGGGGTATATTTTTGCTGGAGACAGATCCAGGGAATTTGGCTCAGTCATGGATCAAAGTGACCTAATGGGAAACAGCCTTGCATTATTCTCTGATCAAGTCATGAAAAGTACCTATTGTCCTGTCCAAATGCCAAATTAGGTTTAGGGTCATTCAGAGCCCTGAAGATAGTTGGCTGTGATAAGAACTGACACATTCTTGCTCAAGTGAGAACTGGTATTGCTGGCATGCTCTGCATTTATAATTCACCAAAGCCAAATTCTTGAGCTGAAGTAGTCCACAAGTACCTTCTAAGGAGTCACACTGTCTCATTTACTGGGTTTATTGCCAGTGTTGGTAACTCTAGTATCAGTTAATAGCTCTCCCCTGTTGACATTGGGTGGATTGTGAATGGGCTTCAAGGGTTTCAGAATTTACGTGAGGCTGATGGGCTGGTTTGTGAAGATAGGCAAGTCTTGTTTAAGCCACAAAGTCTCTAAAATGTCTTCTTAAAGTTTCTTCCACTAACACAATCTTGAGATCTGTCACCTTGCACCACACCAGGCTTAATGAAGACTGAAAAATGTGCACCATCTAAATGACCTCATGACTACACAAAGCATCCTCAACAGAGATTTCTTGGATTTATTATTTAGTAAATGACTAAATCTTTCCAAAAGTACTTAGAATGAAAGTGTATTTGGTAGTTAAATACAAATATATATACCTGAGCTATGGAAAAAAAAAAAAAAGAGGCATCAAGAGTGATTTGAAATTGGTGGTACTTTGTGGAGGAATTGAGACTGGGCATAGCCCCCAAAGGAGGCAAGTTATAGAGTGACAACTAAGCCATCTCCTAGATTGTTCATAGAATGTCACAGCTGGGCCAGGCTTTGGAGGCTGTCTAATTTATTTTAGCACATGTTACTTATTCTTTAGCATTTCCAATATTTATTACACAAGTAGCATATACTCATTGTTGAAAAGAGAAAAAATAAGTAATTTTAAAAGATCACATAATGTACATTGGAATGTGTATTTTTAAAATGTTTTTCTATATATATGACTTAAAACAAAACGTATTTATTATTTTACAGTTCTGTAGGTTAGAATTCAACACACGTCTCACTGGGCTAGAATTAGCAGCATTCTTCTGGAGGGTATCGGGAAGATCCCATGGCCTTGCCTTTGCTGCTTCTAAAGGCTTCCCCGGGCCCTGGGCTCCTGGCCCCCTCCTCTGTCCACAAAGCCAACAACGTTAAATCTCCTTGACCATTCACCTGGTAATCACATCTTCCCCCAGCCACAGCTGGGAGAAGTTCACCTCTGTGGTTTTAAGGACCCATGTGATCAGAATGGACTCACATAGATAATACAAGAGCCCATCTCAGGGTCCCTCACCTGAACATCTGAAAAGTCCCTTTGGCCATGTAAAGTGACATGTCCACAAAATTAAGACATGGGCATGTTGAGGGGACCATTATTCCGCCTATCACATGTAGGGATTACAGAGCTGCTGGATATTGGATCTATTAGTTAAACTCTTTTGGATTGCAACAATCTGATACAGTCTGACTTTCTGCTAATGGAGATTTATGATAAAGGCGTGTGAGGAAGAACCGCAAAGAGTTTGAATAAACAGAGGACCAAGCCTCCTAGGAACTGTCACTTTATTTTCAGCCTATAGATACCATGACTTGTTGCTGTCTCAACAACAGGCATCTTTGCCACCAGATGAGGTCACTGGCTATTTCTGCCCGCAATCTTGACACTTCTCAAACCTTTCTGGATTCCTCCAATGTCCTTCTTTTACTGCTTAGCTTCTTAGTTTCTACTGACTCAGGGCTTCTGCTCACTGTCTTCTCTCCATGAGTCTCTTGGTTTCTGGATTTTTCTGTCACTTTTATTTCTATGCCAACTTTAGGCTCCCTAAGAAAAATGATCTAGTAATGATCCAGCTGGTCACCATAGGGCACAGGACATCCATGCCTGATAAAGGGTTCCCCTGGGTTATCTCATCTCCTGCCACCAGCTTGAGGATGGCTATCTTCAAAAACAACTGCCACTTCTTGGTTGCATCAGCAGAGTCACAGGGTCAAATGTGACAATCTGAATGTAAGGAACCACATAGGGTTACTTGATGCAGACTCTGTACAATGGGGTCCGTGTGTTGTGGCTGGGATGAATGATGAACAAATTCACACGGACTACAGAGGTCCTGTGGAGAAAAAGGGACGGCATGGCTGCTCTCTAAGTGAGAGAGAGCGCCAGAGAGAGGGCCCTGACCCCTGCCTCCACAGGCTTTTACTGCTTTTCTGGGCACATTATATCGAGGATGGCCCTTATTTGCTATGCAACAGTTTCACTTTAGGTGGTTACCTTTTATAGATAACAAAGGAAAGAATGTTGCTGATTACTTCAAAGAGAAGGATATTTGCAAATGCAAAGGGGAAAAGTGGTTGAACAGGTTACACTCCACCCTTGGGAGGTTCAGCACAGACTTTAGGAAGTTACTTTAAAGGTATGCAGTAAACCTTTGCTGCCTCAGTTCAGGGTGAGGGAGTTTTAGCAAAAGCAAGCTTCAAAGCAGCCTAGGTACAATGCAGGCCTGATTCCCCACAGGAGAACCGATCCGTGGGTTTGGTTCCTGTGTGCTGACACACACTTGTCTGTTTTCAGACAGAGCTGAGCTACATTTGCCAAGTGGATCGACTCCCTATAGTTACTTCCCTCACAATAGGGCCACAAGCACGTGAGCACAAAAAGAGCCTTCAAATCCTAGAGCAGAATGTCTTCCTAAAGTGCCCCTGCATGCACCTCAGTTAAACTATATTTGGGAACTACAACTAGAATAATCGAGCTGAACAAAAGAGTTCAAGCAGAGGCTGCACGAGAGGAAAGGAACAGTGCCCAGAACTAATACTGAAAAATAGGCATTTTGAAAACAGTGTAGGTAATTGCTTTCAGTTCTTTAAGGCTCATTGCCGGTCTTTAACGAAAGAAGCCACACAGACTTCTGAAAATTCTAAAATTATATCAATTTTATCAGTAACCAGGACCTCAATTTGCTCCCACAAACCTCACAGGACCTCGTGAAATAGGCATTGGAAAGAGGACTCGAATGTCTCTAAATGGTGCACCCATTTGCTTCTCCATCTACATTTGCTCTGCAGAGGGTAAAGTGGTCTCATTAGCTTGGAAAGAACGAATCTAAACAAGTTTCAGGAGAAACACTCTCTTGGGCATGCTGAACCCTGCCACCACCACTGCCCCCCCTGTTCCGAATGGAAAAATGTTGCAGTAAATGTTACATCTGATATTTCCCACAGAAATGTGTGCTGTGGTCACAGCTCAGAGATGCCAACACAAATCTCAAATACAGCCACCTCCTGACAGAGAGCACAATCTCAGCTGTTTTTAGTCTGGACCTCAGTAACTGGGAACAAAAGCTGATTTCAAATTTCAATTAATCGCATGGGAAGAAATGGATATCCGATAGACAGGGAGCCAGGGGCTCTCAGCACAAATGTCTTCTTGGTGGCCGAGCATCGGGATGCTGCCATACCGCACGCCACCAGGACTTTTTCTTTGTGGCGTGCTATTTTTTATCTTCTGTTTTTAGAGAGAATGCCAATGGCATATTGTCTCCTGAACTTTCTATACCCTATAATAATTTATTGGATTCATTCATTTTTACTTGGAAATACACAACACTCTTCATGTAGGCAATCAAAAGATATTTTTGGAGCAATGGCCACTATGTTAGGAGCTGGGAATAAACTAATGAGTAAAAATATACATAGTATACTGTGCATATCAGACATTTCAGCTACAAGAATGTAAAAATAGAACTTAGAATGGCTTGAACAGTAGATTTTTGTTGCCTAATCAAGCAAGAAGTCTGAGGTTAGGTTATCCTGGGGTTCGTTTATTCAACAGATCAATAAATGTCTTCATGTCAGCTTTATTCTCAGGTGGTTAGTTCTCTCATGATTGCAGAGTGGCTGCCATATCTCTATATAGTGCATTCTCAACCACGTGCAAGTGAAAATTAATACATAAATAAACAAAGCAAAAAGGAGGACACTCCCCTTTCGTGGTCCCTGTGCCTTCTTCCAACAGAAGATTCATTTCTTAGAAGGATGGTCTCCCCTCCCCTCTTCCTGGCAGAAATGCTGTCAAGTCTTAGGAAATGTATCAGAGGCTCGTTCCTAAGCCAATCAATACAAAACAAATAAAATAGTCATAATTGGCTCAGATCAGTCAAATTTTGCCTCCTGAGGTTAGGAAAGGGCTCAGTCTTTCCTAAGGCATGAGCTTGCCCCATACACAAACAAAATTCAGCTCTTTTACCAGGAAGAAGAAGTTTTAGCTTTTGGGTAAGAGACCAGTCAGTTCTGCCTCAGTGTGGACTTGCAGACAACACAGGAGGGAAGGGAAAAACACTCCTTTCACACGCGGTTTTCACACAGTTTGAAAGACTGATGTTCCAGTACCCTCTTTGCTAGTGGTAGTTGTAAGATCTTGGGTTAGTCATTTAACTCTTCATATTTCTGCATATGCAAAATGGGAAATCATTTCTATCTCACTGGAGGTGTTATAAGGATCAAATATATTACTGTATGCAAAATGCCTGCCACTGCGTCTGGCCCATAAGAACTGCCCAATAAATCCCATTCCCTTCCTCAAAGCCCTCAGGCTGCTTGCAGCCCAAATTGCTGTGTAACTGACACGTCATCAGCTTGTGTTCTGACTGATAGGCACATGGTGAGAATGTACAGAGGTTTCCTGAGGCAGGTGATAGCATCGTATTGCCAGGAACCATGAAGGTCTATAACGCGATTTTGCTACAATTGATGCTTTACACTTTTTCCTTTATCTTTCTTCTACTTTTGTTATTCCCTTTCTTTTGGAACTCTATCTTCTCTTGTGTTCTGTGACAACATTCTCTTGGTTTCCCTCCTTCCTCTCTAGCTGCCCTTTTCTATGCTCTCTTATAGGGCCCTCTTTTTGGCCAGCCCCAGAGCTGTGTGTTCTCTACCTCCACTGCAATCTCACATGTCGGTTTTGGAGGTGACATTTTATCCTTGAGTGTATCTTCAATTTCTAGTTACAAGTTTGACACATATCATATATTTAATACTGATTTCTTTAATACAATTTTACTCAATCATTTACTTAACAAGTATTTATTGAATGCCTATTATATGTCTGATACTGTTCTTCCTGCTGAAGATACAGCAGTAAATAAAACAGACCAATCCCTGCCTTTATGAAACTTACATACTAGTGATGAGACAATGAATACACAGATAAACATTTCCTGTGTTAGATGGAGTAAGTGCTGTGGGAAAATATAATGCTGAGTAAGTAGGGTAGGATGGATACAAATAGGGACAAGTCCTTTCAGGGTACCTAGGAATGCCTTTTTGATGACACAATATTTGCATAGAAACCTGAGAGCAGTGAGTGACCCAAACATAAGGCTAGACACAGGGAACAAAGACCACAAATGCTCTGGCTGGGACTGTACTTGGCATCTTCAAGGAATCCTCAAGTGTCTAGAATGAAGTGAGCCATACCAAAGAGGAAGGAAACAGATCAGGGGGCCATGGGGCAGGTCAGGGAGAGCCTCACACAGGCAATGTTAGGGCTTTGGCCTCTATTTTGGGGGAAGGAAAGCTGTTGAGGGTTCTAAGTAGAGGAGTGATATGATCAGACATGCTCTTAGGGGATCCCTCTAGGCTCTGTGTTGAGAAGAGACCTAGGAGGCTGGAACAGAGGCAGGATGTCTATTAGGAGACAAATACTATAATCAAGGCAAGAGATGACTGGGGCCTGGATTGGGGAGGTAGCAATGCAGTGGTTAGAGTTGGGTGAATTTTGGTTTTAATTTGAAGTGACATCAATGGGACTTTCTACTGGATGTGGGAAGTGAAGGAAAGAAATCAAGGTTAAGCCCAAATGTTTTGGTTCCAGCAAGCAGAAGAAGAGGCTGTAATTTTCTGAGAAGAGCAGAACTGTGGGGAAGCAGGTAGGGGTGGGAATGAAGAATTAGATTTGTGGCAGTTTAAGTTCCCCTCGGTTACTAGGCATTGATGTGTGACTGTTGAGAAGGAAGTTGGATTTAGGAATGCGGAGGTCAGAGGACAGGTCTGGGCTGGAAACAGACCTTTGGGCACCAGCATGTATGTAGATGACATTGAAAGAAGTGATACTGGATGAGATCACTGGGGGACACATGAAAAGGGAAGCAAACTGGGGACTAAGCACTGATTAGGTCCAACTGAGAGGTCGAGGAGAGGAGCGAAACCAACAGAGGAGATGGAGAAGGGGTGGCCTGAGACGAAGGAGACCCACCCCCAGAGTGTGGTGACCTGAAGGCCGGAGGAGAAAGAGCGTTGGGCTCGGGGTGAAAAGTGTGTCAGCGTCTGATAGGGGAAGTATGCGGGGGCTGAGAACAGCCCGACGGATTTGGTGACGTGTGGAGGTCTTTGGTGACTTTGACAAAGCAGTTTCAGCTGTGGGTGCAAGAGAAAATGAGAGGAGAAGTTGGAGGCAGCAGAACAAACGAGTCCTTCAAGGAGCTTTGCTGTGAACAGGAAAATGGGTAATAGTCAAGCGAGGCTTTTGGGGTTTAAGAGAGGAGATTTGGTATTCTTGGATGATAATTGAAAATGTAATAGAAGGGGAAACTTTTATGGTATAAGAGAGAAGGGTGAGGTCCATGAGAAGGTTTAGGGGTAGAATTCAGGGAAGAGTGGAGAGTTCAGCTAAGCTACTCCATGGCATTGCTGCCTCAGCATCCATTCTGTTGGGCCCAGCAGCCTGCAGGGAGCCTTCAGCTGGCACTAGCCTGCATGCAAGTACGTTTTCTAGACAGCAGCCACAGAGTCATAAGAAAATGTAAGTTCCTGGTAGGACTGTCCCAACAGCCCTTGTGATCAATAGTCTCCCCCACCTCCCAGGGCCTTCCCTCAAGTAAGACCTCTGTGTAACTTACCAAAACCCCGCTAATTTGGGTTCCAAAATCATATATCCACTTACCTTCTGATATCTATGCCCCAGGGTTTCCCATGAGAAAATTAAAGTCATTTTCCCTCTGTCCACTTCCAGCTAATCCTCGTATGCTCCCTATTTCGGAGAATGTCACCTTCAGGGCTCCTATTTTCCAAAGTAGAATAAGAAAGCCTTTGAATAGCTCATAAACCAGTATAGGACAACGGTCCTTATTTTCTGAGTTTGAAAACAACTGGTAAGTGAGGCACATGGTATGAGAATGGTGAGCCTCCTCCACTTAACAAAAGACCGCAAGAGACATTGAAATTGAGAAGTTCATTTTTCACTGGTCTTGTAGGAAGTACACAGCACACTTCGAGGGGCCATGAGGGGAGGTCAAGGCAGGGTGCAAGCTGAGAGATCAACAGGACCTAGGCACATGCCCTTAATACGTTTATGGGTGGAGTGCTTTTCAGTTCTTAAACTAAGACCATTATTAGCTCAGTTTGAACACTGTCAAGCAAGATACCTGTGAGAGATCCAAATGTGAAGCATGAGTTTGTATTGTAGCTGAAACATGTTGGGTAACTGACTGACTGCCTGGCGTTGGTATTATTCCTTTAGTAATTATTATTTCTTATGAGGTGTGCGTATAGCCCAACATGCATCCAATTCCCCCAGGGGTTTTCTTCACAGCAGATGGTGAGTCAGTAGCTCTAAAGCCGGGCTTCAGAGTCTATAGTTCTAACAAACTCCCAGATGATGCCAACAATATTGGTCCACAAACTGCACTTTGAGGAGAAAAGTTAGGAGACCGAAACCCATGCAGATCATTTCAATTTAATGTGTTAGTTTTTATAATAATAAGGGAACTACATGAACATAGTTTAACAAGTGGATCAAGGCAAAACCATGGAGATTGTTCGCTGTCAGGCCAAGTAATGTGTTCTTGATTCTGAAGACGATGTAGAACAATGGAAAGATTTGATCAGCGGGATCACATGGTTTTATTGCAAAATGCTGCAAAATAGTCATGGGGATGTAAAGTAAAGCCTAAGGAGCATTGTCAGTTACAGTCAGGAACACAGTCAGCATCGTAACCACTGTGTGTGGGGTGTCAGGCGGGTTTGAGACTTGCCGAGGGAATCACTGTGTAAGTTATAGAAATATCTAACCACTGTGCTGCCCACGTGAAACGAATATAACATTGAATGTAAACTGTAATTAGAATGTTCTTAATTGAAAAAAAAGAAATGAAAGTCAATCATGTGTTGACTTCTCTTTAGATGGTGGAGATAAAACAGTGACCAGGGAACAGGAAAACCAGAGACCTGTCCTCAGGGAGCTAACATGGGAGGGAGTTAGACAGGTAATAACAAGATAAATAAATCAACAAGGTGATTGCAGACTGTAGATGTGCTGCAAAAAAATGAGAAGGGTTAACGTGATTGAGTGTGGGAGGCTCCTTTAGCGGGAGCTCATTTTTAAGCCAAGAGCTAACCATGCAATGGAGCCTCCAGTCCTGCAAGGATCTGCGAAAGAGAATTCTGGGCGGAGGGAACAACAGGGTGGGTGGTGGCTTTGAGGCAGGAGAGAGGAGTGAGGCAGGAAGACCAATCAAGTCAGTGTGATGGGGCCTTGTGAGCACCGAGAAATGGTATGAGGAGGGGTCGGAAAGATGAACAGAGGCCAAAGCATACAGGGCTTTTGAAAACTGCAAGAACAAGTTTGCACTTCATTTTAAAAGGGGTAATAAAAGAAAACAATTTTTAAAAGATGACTCTTGCTATTGTGTGAAGATTGGATTGTGAGTAAATTTATGGGGTCAGGTTGGGGGGGCATGCTCAGAACTGGGCTTTAGAAAGATGAACTGTGTCAGCAGCATGTAAAGCAGCGCAGAGGGGAAAGCAGCTCTTCAGAAATGTCTACAGTTGACTGTTGGAGAGAGCGTGAGCTGGGGAACTCAGACCCGCACTTCCAAATGAGGCGACAGGATGTGAGCTAAGATTCAAATAATCCCCAACTATCTTCAGTCAGGCATGGAGGCCAGGGCTTCCTCACTAACTCCCTCATGTAATCCTCTCCACAACCCCACAATTCTGGTTACAAGTATCAGTTTCCAGGTTTTAACCCAGACTTACTGCTAGAGAGATCCAAGGGTATCTGCTTGTCAACACGTGAGTGCTTCAGGAGAATTTAAATTCTGGGGAGGCTGGAATTACTGAGTGTGTTTCCACCTCCTCTGCCAAAAGGAGGGGAGATGCTTATCATTTTTTATTATCAGTAGCTTTCTTTCTCTAACACTTTGTGCCTTTCTTTAAACCCTACTGATTAATTTACAACACAAGTAGCAGTGAGAGGTCAGGAATTTCAGGATGAATCCACCTTAAAAATACCAAATTGCAAGGTTAGGAAGCCTATGAGGCAGCATCTCTGCTCCTTGCTGGGTTGCTGTGCAATGCTATTGGGAGATTTAAGGTACAGGCAAACCTTGGGGGGCAATTCTTTTAGCTGCAATCCTCATTTGTATTTTAATGTAAATGAGTTTCAGATCCTTCTTGAGAGAAAATTTGGGCTGGGAACTATGGATGGTTCTGGGCCCAGAGTTGGGGCAAAAGCCTTGGGGGAGTTGAATGGGGAAGGGGAAAGGGGAAGGAGCAGCCCAGAGCACTGAACTTCACTTCCTTTCCTGTGTTTGCTGGAGGCAGGAAGCAACTGCCCACCCCTTTCCTGAGCAGAGGGCTCTCAACATGCTGAATGAAGAAGAAAATGATTTGGTTTTATAACTTTGCATTATCTGTGCTTGGTTAGATTCTCACGTGAGCTGTACATCTGGGTGGTTACCTTAAAATATGCATTTCTTCAAATAAGGAAACTCCCACCTGCATTTGGACCCCTTTCCCTTGGTGTAGCTGCTGGGCTGTGTCTCCAGACCAGAAACGGTTTTGCAGGCAGAGGGGAACTACTAGAAAAAGACAGGGAGAATTTTGCATTTGACAATTTTGTACTTGACATTTATTTTCATAGAAATAGGGAGATGGAAAAAGTAGAAGGAAGGAAAGTGATCACTGACTGAGGGCCAAGGTGTACCTAGCTCTGCTCAGGCACTTCTCAGGAAGGGTTATCTCAGGGGCCTGTTTTCCTCTGTTCTTCTTGGACTCTCCAGGATTAGTGATCACCTCCAGTAGTTTCCAGTTAGGAAACCCAGGGCTTGTGGCTCATTTTTCTCTACCACGCACCTCTTGGTCATTCATTCCAAATGCACAGAATTGGGAACAGTGACCAGAACAGGTAGTGGTTGATGGTGAAATTCAAAGTATCCATTTAATTAATCTATTCATTCAGCAAACATTACAGCTAGTACCTGCCAGGAATTGAGGTATAGAAAGGAAAAACATAGTTTTTGCATAGTGAAAAGACTATAGATTTTCATCTTTAAAATAATAGGATAGGCCAGATTATCTTTAAGGTCTGTTATAATATTAAAATTTATAGCTAATGGTGATCTGTCTTGAATATTTTGCTTGAATAATCATATACTCCCCAAAGTGAATTTTCCACACAACTGTTTCCTGAAATTATGCTTTGTATTGTGTGGTGAGTGATCTTCAGGAGGTTGGAGGCTCAATCCAAAGTGGTCCACTTAGGAAAAAATAATCATGAAATATCTTTGCCATCCAGGGTGTTTTGTCTTAAAAGTTTATGCACATCCTATTCCTTAATGTATTTGGCATGGTTTTATTCTTAAAGGGTTTTATTATCATTCATTGAGACTCCAGGAACACAGGCCAGCTTCACCCTTTTGGTTTAAATATTTATAGGTAGTTATAGCATAAACTCTGAGCAAGGATTAAAGTCCCTGGCTGTCTCCATTTTCTAGTCTTTTTTCACTTGCATACTCACTGCCAGCTTCGCAGAGGCAGAGGCTGAGCACCAGCTAGCTTAACTGAGTTCCTTGATCTTTAGAAATGTCCTGGTCCACAGGGAATCAAGTAACTGCTTTCTGAGCCTTAGCATCTTTGCTCACATACAATATTACTCACATCCACTTGGTTGTATGACTTTTCTTTACAAAAGAATATGAGATATGAAAGCCACATATATAAATGCCTGAAAGAAACATGCACACACATTAACTGGATTCTTGGCAAAAGACTGAAAAAATGTCCCACAACTGATGAAGGAAGTTATTTTTAGAACAACTTTGCCCTAAAATGTGTTGGTGCTTCTGTGAATGAGTTCATAGCACATGCTACAAAGTCTTTTGGCCTGAGCCTTTGAAAATAATCTCCATCCTTCCTTTTTATTACACAATAAAATAAAATGAGCAGTCTCCCAGTGCTGTCTCTTGGAAGCTTTTCTCAGCTGAAAGCCCTTTTATTTCTACTTCCATCTTCGGTCGCCTTTGCCTTTTCATATGACCTGCCTGTATGACCTAAAGGTGTTAATAGGAATTTAAGTTCTCTCCATCATTCATTTAGAATTTTAGTTGTCCCCATTTTTAACCCATGAGCTCACCCTGATGATTCATCAGATTTCCAATACTGCAACCCTCTGCTATTTTTCTAATGGAAAGGTTGAAGACTAACACTTTATATGGCATTGCAAGAGAAGGAGTAAGCCACTGGTAGTTACTGAGATCTGACTCTGTGATAAGAGATCTGACAATGATTAGAAGACCTCACCTAGCTGGTCTTAAGATGGAATTAGTTCGATGGTGCCAATGGGAATTAAGGGACAGCATGGTCCCAGAGCAAACACAATACCTGTCTTTTGGATGCTCTTAATCTCAAAGGCAAATGAGGGAAATAGGTCTTTGTGAAGCCTAGCCACACATTCCTCAGTGATTATGGTACCAAATACTTGTGATTCAAAGTGACTGTTTATCAGATAGTAGAGACACTGTATCATTAAAGGATGTAAAGGTCTTCTTTTTTTTTTCTGTTTTATTGTTGTTCAAGTACATTTGTCTCCACTTTCCTGCCACCACTTGTCCCTGCCCTATCCACCCCCACCCCCCCACCCCCAGTTCTTGAGGGTCTCATGTTATTGAAATTAATGTGTTTTGAAGTCATTTATCCATATCGGAGGCTGCATCCACAGAAGTTTTCAATAATTTTGGCCATATATGTTATTGAAAGGAAAGACAAGTTTACTTCTTCTAGAAAGCACAGCCTGGACGTAGATGTTTCTTAGTGTGTCCTGTGTACTTGGCTTATAGAAGGATCCTCTACTATGTATATTATATTCTGGATGAATTTCAGGAACTCTGTGCAAACAGGCATACTTACAGTACTTCTTTATGTTTCCAGCAGCCTAGAATTTGGCATCTGAATTAAAGTAGCTTCTGAGTATGTGCATTGCTTTTAGGAGCTAGAAGAATCTAGAGGCCCTCCATGCTCACAAGATCTTGCTCCTTAAATTATCCCCATAAAATTGTCTGGTGACAGAATTAATTATTCAGTCCATAGGTTTAAGCTTGAATCTCTGGTAAAATGCACATAGTCTGAAACATTCTTTATATTGTTATCATTCATTTAGACCTTAATGTGATTAAAGATTCTGAAAGATTTTGATATAGAGTGGAGAAGAGAGCTCACGGTACTGGGCTGCTATGGGTGATAATGAGGAAAGATTTTCTGACGATGGAAACAAATCCTGACTTTGCTTAATTCAACAGCTGTGCATGGACGGCCTTGCCTTCAGTTATGAAACTCATGCAATTCCTTTAAAAAGGAGGTGGTTCCAGACTTGCAGCGCTTTTTTTGTGAATAGGAGTGGAGTGTGTAGTATCGTAGAACCTGAGACCAGCTCCCGTTTCTGGGGGCCCCCTCTTGTGGGCATGCACCCATCTACGCCAAAGTGGGCAAATCAGAATGGCTTCCAGTCAGAGGTCTTAGACATATGAATCTATTGTGCATTCTTCACAGCTGAATTTCTTGTTGCTGGTTACAGATTTGACTTTTGAAGCTGAATGATGCAGACACTTGCTGTTGAGTTACAGAGTCTGCGTGTAAAGTTTTCTTTTCTTGAGATGTTTTGTCTGATTTTGGTATCAGGGTAATCCTGACCTTAGATGATAAGTTGGAAAGTGTCTCATCTTTTTCTTTTTTTTTTTTTTTGGAAAAATTTATAAAGGAAAAGTTCAAATGTTTGATATATTTCAACAAGTAAAGACATTTGGGTCTGGGCTTTTCCTTGTGGAAAGTTTTTCGATTACTACAAGATCACTCAGTCGTGACTGCTGGGGGCACAGGATCTCTTTTCCGAGTGATGAAAAGGTTCTAAAATCGAATTGCACGACTGTGAATATACTAAAAATCATTGAGTTGTTCACTTCAAGTGAGCGAAATGGCACGTGAGTTATATTTTAGTAAAGCTGTTTAAAAAGCAGATATTGACTCTGTTCATTCTCTCTACCGTTTCTCTTTTTGTATATTATTCATTTCTGCTTTTTTTCCTTCTTTTTGATTTCTTTGGGTTTGCTCTTTTTTTTAGCTTATGAAGTTCCAAATTTAATTCATTTATTTTCTATGTTTAATTTACTTAAAGTTATATATTTACCTCTAAAAACCTTTTAGCCACATCCAACAACTTTAAACGTGGTACTTTCATTCTGCTGTAATTTTTGTAATTGAAATAAATTTCCGTCCCTAAAATTATATCTTCAAAATACATAAAATACACAAATATTTTGCAATGTGAATTTTTTTCCCCATGAATCATTTAAGAGAAAATAGAAAAAATTTTCCAAATATGTGTTTGTGTGCACTATCTCCTGGTAGATTTATATTTTTATTATGATATAGTGCCCACATTTATTCTTATGAGTGTGTTGTGTCTGAAATGCCACTCCGTCTAGCACTTGATATTGTTATATAGAATTTCCTTGGTTATTAATTGCATGGCATCTCTTCTCCATAACTGTCAATCTTTCTGTATAATTGTGTTTTAGATTTTGTTTAGTGTTTCTTATAAATAGCAGCTACCTGTCTTAAAAATTCCCAATCTGTTAATCTCTGTCATCTACCTGCTGAATTTGATCCATTTTCATGGTTAATAATTACTCATATATTGGCACTTATTTCTACTACCTTATTTTCTTTTTACTATGTCTTTTTATTGGATTCTATA
>VMDR010005380.1:0-52058 GCA_007922815.1 Macrotus californicus
TACCCATGGTTTTCTTTGCTTTTTGTATATTGTTGAAAAATTCCCACCTACCTCAAGATCATATTTTGTCTTAGATGTTTAAAAATTGTACTCTTCACACTTAGGTCTTTAATCCACCTATAACTGATTTTTATGTATGGCATGACATAGGGATCTAATTTTACTTTTTTTTCCCATTGGACCAGAATCCATTACTAAATCATTAAACTCTTCCCCAATATGACCTCTCCTATATATCAAGTTTTTATGTGTATAGATTTGTTTCTAAGCTTCCCATTCTGTCTCATCAGTATATATGTCTAAGCTTTTGCCATTACTATCCTGCCTTGATTACTAAAGCTTCATAATAAGTTTTGATATCTATTAAAGTTCTTCAAAATTATCTAGGTATTTTTGGCCCTTTGCTCTTCCACATAAAATTTAGAATAGTTTATTGAACTCCTAATGTCATCATGAGTATTTTATGCCATAGATTATGCAGCTAATTTTTACACACAAAGGTTAATCAGATAATACACAATCTAATCATCCTGAGCTTGACTGCTAAGTTATATATACACATTTAAGTGCCATATCCCCAAATCATATCAAAAAATGATTGCTATATGACTTTGATTGATTATGGATACTGACAGACTGGGTCTTTCCTCAGAAACAGACCTGACCGTATCACTCTGCTTTAAATAACCCTACTATCAATAATCAGTGACTAATAATTATTTCCTTTCCTGATCAGTGACAGTAGCTGTAGCAGCTTCAGCAGCTCCTGAAGACACAGAAGAAAGCCACACCACTGGTTCACTGGCCAGTGTGCAAGAAGTTGAAAAATGTCCCACACCATCCACACTGCTCCCGTAGCACTCCAACTGCTTGCCCCTAAGAGTCCTAAAGATCACCTGCATTTCTGGGATAGGACCGAAATTAGTCTTTGCACATCTTCAGAAATGCCAGGTTACTCACTACCTCACAGCAAATGTGGGTACCTTGCAGAGCTACGATAATGTCATATGTACAATATCTTCACATTCTTCTCACCTGTTTACTACACACTGGGCACTCAGAAATATCTTTTCTAGTTACAACAATTTAGAGCCACCATAACTACCTATGTCTGTTTTCTTAAAATGCCAGGCATGAACTTTGAGTGCATTTCATGCATCAAGCAGAGTGCTGGATACTTTCTATACATTATTTTAGATGATACAGTAATCCTGCAAGGTAGGTAATATAATCCCAAATTCGCAGGTGAAGAGACTGAAGACCAGAGAAATTATTACCTAAGTCAGGTATAGTAACTAGCAGTGAACCTACATCTTCTCAGATTCCGAAGTCCTTGCTTCTTTTCCTATACCATTTCAGACTACATCAAAACCTTCTAGTTTAAAACAATAAACATAATGTGACTATTTTCATTTAGAAATAGTTACAAATTACCACTTGCCCATATGGCGAACAATTCAATCATTTATTTGAAATATAATGAATGTCTCTTATATGCTAGGCACTGGATACTCTTAAAAGCAGCTCAAAATTAATTTGAGTATCAACCCACCCTGTAAAAAGTTAGAAAACATGAAAATTTCCAATTATCTAGGACACACAATAAGCAAAACAAAAATGCAAGGTTCTCTGACTGATAGTTTGAAAGGCTGTAGATATGCTAAGTATTGTACAACAATATTTTTTTTTTTGCCCAAGATTTGTTTATTGTTCTTTTTGTCTAGCTTGAGCTGAAAACCCTAAGAATTTTAAGTCATTACAAAAGACTATTTAAACACGTTGAGACCAATTCACGGGCTAACTACCAACATAGATATTTCCCACCACACAAGCGGTGCTACACGTAACCAAGCAAGCAAAAGTTGTCATTACATTGCAGTACTGCTTAATCCCTTGGAAAATGGGATAAATCTCTATTTTTCAATCAGTAAAAGGTGAAAAGACTGGTTCTCTGCCTCCATCCTTTGGATAGCACAGTATGTGGATCTCAGAGCTTCAGTTTTCTAGTTTATAAAAATGGAGAAAATCACCTCAGCCATCTCCAAAGCTCGGGTTGCTTAAATGCAACAAGGCATGTGAAAAGCACTTTGGAAACTATAATGTGTTGAATACCTGTTGCCTGTTATTAGACAGAATCAAAACAACTGCTTTCAGAGCTGTTAGAGTCATGAGTGAGCTAAAAAAGCAAAGTTCCTGCTTATTTCAGAATGGAAAAGACTCAAGGCAGGAGATGGCAATGGAAATGAAAGGTTTCCGAATGCAAAAGGATAAGAATAGAACAATAGATGTTATTTTAAGTTTCCCTAATAACTAGAGAAAACAGAGTTGAAACAATAGCACTTCTCTTTACAGGAGGCACTTTCCTTGTGGGGTAGTAGAGCTGTACCTGATCCACATCTTCCCAAGTTCAGGACGACTGTCTGTATAATAGAAGAATCTGGGGAGGTGATGTCAAAGAATCAAAACTTTCTGCTATGTTTGGTTGAAGTCCACATTTTAATGTGATTTTAATCTACTGCATGCCCAATAAGGAATTAAACTGTGCATCATACTGAAAAGAAATACTGAATACAAAACCAGGGAGGCCAAAACCCACAAGTCTGTGAGGCCACTCCTGACACGGGTCTCTGTGAACGAACTGAGTTTTCAGCCAGGCCCTTTTCAGAGCACTTGGTCCTCCAGTTACAGCTTGCAAACCATTGGAAATAAAAGGCATCATCTTACATGGTAAGTACACATAGGAAAAAAAGGACCAATGGAATTGCAGAAATATAATTTATGGCTAAAAAGGTTTAATATTCTAGTGCGTTTCTCCTTGTTTTTAAACTCGTAGAAGGTTCACTAGGACCTTAGCCCTAAATTAAATGCCTTAATAAAACTTACGATAGAAAACAGTCTTGGACTATCAGCCAGATGCTTGTGGATTATTTTAGTAGTAACTAGCAACTGCCTATTGGATTCCATGACAAAAACCATTTAACCATCTCTTTCCCAATTCCAACTATTTAAACAGACTAAGATTCAACAGAATGAACAACATACGTCCTGAGCTAGAGCACAGAAGTAATACTGAAAAACCTGTTCTCAGGGCAACCACATTCAATGTGCAGTTTGCACAGTGCACTAAATTGTGGGTGGAGGAGGTGGGAAGGGCCTGAAATCCAGTCTGTACTCTATTTGTTAAGCCTTGCACCCTGGAATGGGACTGTCTGCCAAGGAGAAGAAGAGCCTTCTGCAAGTGAAATGCCAGGTAAATCTGAAGAATTTCAATAGCATAAGGATAATTATCATACAGACTAGCAGACCCTACCTGGCTGACTCAGTACTGACTCCCTGAATGACTTAAGGAACATCACAACTTTTTCATTTCCTCCAGAGTAAGCCCTTCACATTAATGTTTTTTTAAATCCCTACCTGAGGAATATTCATTGATTTTAGAAAGAGAGGAAGGGAGAGAAACATCAGTCGGTTGCCTCTTGTACATGCCCCCACCCAGGATCAAACCCACAACCTAGGTATGTGCCCTGACCAGGAATCGAACCCACAACCTGTCGTGTATGGGACAATGCTCCAAGCAACTGAGCCACCTGGCCCAGGCAGCCCTTCACATCATTACACTACAATGCTTGGCAATCCAAACACAGACTACAGTCCATCTCTGGCTGCTGGATAACACCAAAGGTCTTTATCTCCAGTCAGAAATAATACAGTTACCTACTAAGGCCCCAGTCTGAGGCTTTAAGCAATGGCATTCACACTCTGCTATCTATACTTTCCTCACTTTCTTATCCTCCAAATTTAGCCACCGTTGGATAGAAGCTGTGGCTAAGATGTTTCACAAGAAGGGATGAGTCCTTAGGACCATTTTTCTTTTAACTTTAACTAGTGATATGTTGCCTAAGCCACCACTGACACGGCAAAGAAAAATCCTGAGGTTTTTCAATTTAAGCTAATACTTTCGTTGTGCTTAATACGAGCTGGGCATGGTTATAAGTGCCTTCTTACAAATTCAGACTCATTAAATCCTCACCAGTACTATTCACCCTTTACATAAAAAGCAGAACTAGGAATCAAGTCAGACAGTCGAGATCTGGAACCCACATTCATATCTAGATTGCCTTGCTGTGGTTGCCACACCACTTGCGACAAAGCAGGTGCCTCTGAAGAATGTGATTTCTACTGTTCCCGCTCAGTGGGGGACGCCCTAGGCGAGGAGTCTCCAACCTTTCTCATCTCGTGGCACACGTGAACCAATTACGAAAATTCTATGGCACACCAAAAAATGTTGTATTTCTTGCTGATCTGACAAAAAATAGGTATAGTTTTGATTCATTCATACCGGACAGCTATAGTTGTGTTGGCTGTTGTCATTTTTTTACTTGACAATCTAAGGGAAAAGAGGTCAGTGCCCCTGACTAAATAGTCAGGTATCGCATGTTTTAAAAATTCTTGAAGTGCACCAGTTGAAAGTCGCTGCCTTATGTTAAAGTCTCTGACACGCAAATGTATGTTGTCCTGGAGGCCACACATAATATCCAAATTTTTAAAAATAATTTTTAGTACCATACCAGAGGAGCACATTACAATGCAATGTTCTCAACTAAAGTAGGCAAATGCCAGCTAAGAAGTTTTCCTTTGTATTCAACAGAAACAAATCTGAAATCTTTTAAAGCAAAATGAAATGCTCACCTCAGCTCCCTACCTTCCAGGGCCACGTGCTGCAGAATCCCTTACTATTAATAATGACCTCACTTGTCAGAGAAAGCATTCAGCACCTTTTCTCTTAAACTCTTCTTTGTAAATTCAGGTTACAAAGCTTACGAAGTGGTGAAAATTTTCAAATAGTGTTTTAAAGGGAGAATGAGGGGAGAGGGAATCTTTAACCAGGACTCCCCTGCGGCATTTACTTTTCAGGATCCGAGCAGCTTGATTAAGCACCTATTAAGCCACTGAGCAGAAGGTAACTAGAATACTTCTCAGATCCATGTTCTCTCAAAATTTCTAACTGAAACGTCCAAGAAAAAGGAACTTAATGATTACTGAACCAGTACCCAAAAATGAACTTCCGATCAAAGATATACGTATGAATATATGTATATGTAAATAGATACATTTCATATGGTTATAATCACCTAACATGAAGCACACTGCAAATTATAGCCAATTTAGAATCAACTTTATAAAGTAACTAGGAATGACTAGTTAGATAACTAACGTCTGTCTTCCCCAAAATTCAGAAAGTGGCTTTCAGCCTAATGGGTTAAACACATAAGTACAAGGTACTTGCTGAGAGCACATCTGGAATCACTTTACCCTGGAACTGTTGTATAATGAGGTGCTAACACAGCCAACTATGGCTCACCCCCCACTGAAACGAGTGTGTGTGTCCTGGACTTAACCCCTTTTCAGTAGCAAGTTCAAATTCCAGAACAGCTTGTCCAAGGCTCATGTTGGCAGGAATGTGCTTGTCTTGGTAACCTGTGGACCAAAATATGTTCATCCTCAAGAAAAGCAGATCCTACAGATAACAGATACTGGCCAGTGTTCTCAGATGTCTCAGAACTGCTGGTTCTCATATTCTTACCCTCTTTCCAATATCAATCCCATATTCTCTTCAACAGTGCTTGTGAAACAAAAGGCAATAAGCAAGAAATTGTAACAAGTCCTAACAAAATATCAAAGAGATCAAGACACTTCAGGAGAGGCAATTTTAGGAGAAGGGCAATTCTTCACAATGGCATTGATGAAGCATGTGAATTTACGAGAGATTATACAGGTGCCAATTCACACATTTTTTCTGGTGGAAACAGATTTATCTAACAGCTGAATAATTAATCTCTATGACATGACACTCTGAAGTGGAATGAGGAGACAGGAGACCTGGATTCTACCAGCAGTCTTGCCACTAACCAACAGTTCAACCAGCAGTAAGTCATTTTCCTGCCCAACCTCCGCTACTTCCCACCATAAAATAAGATTAGTCAAATAATCTCTAAAATCCCTTCCAATTCAGAACCTTCCCTAGACTCAAAGATTCTTACTGACCTTCAAATACATACACATATATACTTATTTACGTATCTCTGTGTGTAAACACTTGTTTATAAGAAGTAGGTAGAGAAATAGAATCCAAACAACCTGCAGAGGATTAAAGTAGGCATGAAAATCCAGCTGCTGCTCGGTGACGATTCAGAAACAATTCCTTAGTTATCATTTCTTTGTCCCTCAGGCCACATCAGGGTGCTCGCTGAGACAGGCCTTGAGTTCCCACCATTTATATCCTCAGTCTCTCTCATTTCCTTCCCTCTTCTTAGCCACTGTCACACCACAAGAGGTTTAGTATAATGCAGAAATTTACAAAACTGTAAAACAATGCCATTCTTCTCCTATATATTTTTTATTTTGAGAAATATAGCCATTTTCACTTTAAAATGTTGTATCAGCATACTATGGGTTTATTATTTTTAAATTAATTAAATGTTTTCTTTTTTTTAAGATTTCGTTTATTTTTATAGACAGAGGGGAAGGGAGGGAGAAAGAGAGGGAAGAAACATCCATGTGCAGTTGCTTCTCACACACCCTCTTACTGAAGACCTGGCCTGCAACCCAGGCATGTGTCCTGACTGGGAATTGAACCGGTAACTCGGGTTTGCAGGCCCATGCTCAATCCACTGAGCTATACCAGCCAGGGCTGTTTTAATTTCTAATATGGTAAATACCAATAGATACAACCCCCTGAACAAAACTCTTTGTAGTCCTCAATAATTTTTAAAAGTACAAGGAGGGTCCTAAGACCAGAAGGTTTGAGAACTGCTAATGTAGTGCTGAAGATCACAACATACTCCAGGGTCAGAATGGCTGAGTTCAAGTCCCACTTCTACCACTTAGGAGCTGTGACATGAAGAACAACTGCTCAGCATCTCTGGGCCTCAATTGCCACATTTATCAAATGAAGATAATAATAATAATAATAGTGCTTACCTCACAGGGTTGTCAGGAGGCTTAGTGAGTGAATACATGTACTGTGCTTGGAACTATAAGCTTATCCATTATTCTCTTTGGTGTCCTTCCCTTCCTCTTTACCCCCTACCCCTCACTTCCCTGTTCTCATTCCCTCTCTCTCTCTCTCCTTCCATTTCCTTCACTCTCCTTCCCCACATGTTTGTTTGTTTGTTTGTTTGTTTTTGCTTGGTTCGGTTTGATTTGGTCTGATCTAACTACTGCTGCCTCTGCCTTAGGCTAGTAAGTGTCTGTGACTGGCACTGCTTCTTGGACAGCTAAAGGCTTAGCTGCCCAGCCCCCACCCCATAACTACAACCATCACTTTCCCCTGCGCCGTGGCAGCCCTGCTGTACCTTGAATTCGTCCTTCACAGAACCTTCATCAGCAAAAGACTACTGGGAAATCAAAGGAGGCAACACTACGTTTTGCAAAACATGCGATGTCAGATGAATTGGAATGTAAAGCAGAAACTTTAGCCTTAGGAATAATCAATGAAACAGAAGAAGAAGGTTGAAAATGCACTTACATTCATTCCTTAAAGGAAAAGGTGGTGTATACTCAACCTCCTTCCAAATTTTCAACTATTTTCTTTCACTACCTTCCCCCTCCTTTTTTAAATCTCTCTTCCATCTCCCAGAACACCTACCCCTACCCCACCAAGAGCCTTCAAGCCATCAACTGGCTTAAATGTTCCGATGAACCAGGTTCCCATCATATGTACAACACTGGCAGACATTTAATCTTGTACACAATCATAATCAGAATCCTTTGTTTTCACATCATTTGCTAATCTATAAAGTATTTTCAAATAAATTTTAATTCTTGACAACCAGCATGGTACTATTCATACTTTATAATTTAGGAAACTGAGGTTCAGAGAAGCTGGCAAACTTGCCCAAGACCTCCAAACTCTGAATTGATAAAACTGAAACTGGAGTACAAATGAAACTAGAGAGTTTTAAAAGAGTGGGAGAGATGCTCAACAAAAAGGGGCAGGGCCTGACGGGGAAAGGTGGAACTAGACTACTTTTGTCAGGGGGTTACCACTTAAGCAAATCTGCTCTGCAAAAATAACCTCACCTAATTCCCCAGGGTTTTTCACAGCTTCTTTTTGCCTCCACAACTCAAGCTATATACATCCTCTAAAATTTCCAAGATTAATTTTTTTTATTTTCTTATTTAAAAAATTGTATCATAGGCAGGAAAATCTCAAATATTCCATGAAGCAATATTTTCACCAATAAGTCCCCTAGAGCAAGGGACATAAAGGAAAGAATAAACAAATGGGATATCATCAAAATAAAAAGCTTCTGCACGGCTAAATCAAACAGCATTAAAATGAAAAGAGAACCAACCATATAGAAAAATATATTTGATACCTCAGACAAGGGTTAGAGCTCCAAAATATACAAAGAACTCACACAACTCCACTCCAGGAAGACAAACAACCCAATTAAAAAATGGACAAAGTACTTGAACAGACACTTCTCCAAGGAGGACATACAAAAGGCCCAGAGACAAATGAAAACATGCTCTGCATCACTAGCCATCAGAGAGATGCAAATTAAAACCACCATGAGATACCACTTGACACCAGTCAGAATGGCCATCATAAACAAATCAACAGACAAGTGCTGGAGAGGATGTGGAGAACAGGGAACCCTAGTGCACTGTTGGTGGGATTGCAGACTGGTGCAGCCACTGTGGAAAGCAGTATGGAGTTTCCTCAGAAAACTAAAAATGGAACTGCCTTTTGACCTGGCAATTCCACTGCTGGGATTATACCCTAAGAGCCCTGAAACACCCATCCAAAAGAACCTATGCCCCCCAATGTTCATAGCAGTACAATTTACAATAGCCAAGTGCTGGAAGCAACCTAAGTGCCCATCAGTCAATGAGTGGATCAAAAAACTGTGGTACATTTACACAATGGAATTCTACACAGCAGAGAGAAAGAAGGAGCTCCTACCCTTCGAGACAGCGTGGATGGAACTAGAGAGCATTATGCTGAGTGAAATAAACCAGGTGGTGAAAGACATATGATCTCACCTATAAGTGAAACATAACCAACAAAACAAACAAGTGAGCAAAATATAACCAGAGACACTGAAATTAAGAACAACTGACAGTAACCAGAGGGGAGGTTAGAGGGGACAATGCAGAGAAAAGGGGAAAGGTTTTCAGCAACACTATAAAGGACACACGGACAAAACCAAAGCAGGGGTAGGATCAAGGGTGGGAGGAGGGGATGGCTGGGGTCGGGGTTAAATGGAGACAACTGTAGTTGAACAACAATAAAAAAAATATGAAAAAAAAAGAAAAATTTGTTTGTACAATGGTTACCTTGGTGATACTGTTCTAAGGAAAAGTTTAAAGAAGGTACACCAGTATGTTTTATATTTGAGCTGCTCCTAAAGAGTGTTTGTAAACTGAGAACTGTCTGTACTGCATGTGTGATGTCATTAAATATATATTTGGTCAGCCCAAAACTGTCTGGTATTTGTCCTTTACCAACTTACTGAGTATTTTAGCTTCTCAATCACGCAAGCTTAAAAGGCATAGCTGAATCTAATGAATGTCAAACTTGTGCAGTGACTCAAGTTGATAAGAGTATTTTTAAAGAGAAAAAAATTAAGATTCACAACTTATCAACTGAGGTGAATATTCACACTAAAGGAATACAAAGAAGAATCTCTTTGAACCATCAATTCTCCTGAAGATGTTTAAATGTGCATTAATTTAAACACAGCTGTTAGGGAAGAAAATGTTATTCTATATGAATTAACACGTTGTTCTTTGCATATAAAAGAACTGTAAGCAATCTGAAATAACTTTTTAGTAATAGTGATATGTTTAAGATAATAAAACTATGCCCTCTTACCTTTTTTTTTTTTTTCCGTAACTTATCAGCTTTGTGCAATAGAACTTTCTGCAATAATGGAAATGTCTGTTAGTGCTGTCCAATAGAGCAGCTACTGGTCACGTGTGGCTATTGAGCACTTGAAATGTAACTAATGCTATTAAGGAACTTCACTTTTTTTTTTTCACAAGGGGACAGTCCTTTCCTTTATTGGTTTTCCAAATTTTAAAAAGAGAAAGTAAAGCAATCATCAACTAAGTGGTTCAAATGAAAAAAAAAAAAGCATCTTTACCTGAGTATTCCCATCAGGCCTGCTCTGACCTGCCTGAGCTCCCCCCACAACAAGCCTCTTTTTATTTTATTTAATTTTTATAAAGTTAAATACTGTGCCTAGTAGCTATGTATTGGACAGAGCAGTTAAAAGGTCTCCCTGAGTAATAAAATCCCATGATTCTATCATTCTGAAGACCCAATTGTGAGATCAGGATTAATGGTCTCTGGGTTAAATGGGTGTTGAAATAAAGTTAGCTGACCGGCACAAAAGTTTTTCAGAGGTTGTGTTTGTTCTTATTTAATAAACATCAAAAAACTATTACGTGCAAAATAACAGATGGGCAATGGAGTACATACACGCTCAAACAAAATATATATATATATATCCCTGGCCTCCAGCTGGTGGTATATAGATGGAGAGACAGAGAGAGGGAGAGAGAGATTGATTGAATAGATAGATGACAGGTAGATAGATAATAGATAATAGATAATAGATAGATGATCAAGACTACACAGAGACTCAGTTCCCAATGGGTACACTGGTCTCATGGTTTGTGTGAAATCCCAATTCAGTTCACCCTAACAAGATTAGGATGACCAATGAACTCACCCTTTTAACTGCGCAGTATTGCTGAGCTCCTATTCTAAGGCAAATAACTGTGTTGGGCTCTGGGGACACACTATTGACCATGACAGAAAGCCTGCCCTTCAAGAAAATTAAGAATCTCCTGGGAGGTAGAGGCAGATGAACAAGCAATGAGAATACAGTTGGGTAAGTCCCACTACAGGAGCAGACTCTGGGGAGCCACAGAAGCACACAGAAGAAGCTTCTAACCCACCCTTGGAGAGCCAGGAAAGGTGCCAAGGGCAGAAAAGAAAGTTCAAGAAAGAAAGAAAAAACATAGTATCTGCTATTGAATCTATCCAATATTTATATTTCTTTTGCAAACTCCCTTTTCATCTGGCATTATGCCAACGACATTTTCAAGGCTGTTCACTTTGGGGGTACAACATATTTATCAAACACTGACAACTGAAGAGCCTCAATGTCATTTTCCTGGAGAGTTCATCATCCACTACAGCACAACTGGGCCTCCCTCTACCTTGTTTCTAGCCGGTGGCAGCGCCAAGCTCTCACTTAACTGTTAAGGATAGTTACATTCATAGAGTCCTAAAATTACATTCAGCCCTTTGAAGGCAACTGCCAGGCTGATATGGCCCCCGGTGAAAATGAGTTTGACACCCCTGCTCTAGGGGTTAAAGGTATATGACAACAAAAATTTCTCCTGAAAAAAATTAAGTTCCTAGGGCAAATATTTCAATAATCTTACATGTAAGAAAAATGTACTGTAATACTGCTTGGGATGCATGATTTCATCACAAGAGTTTCTTTTTCAAATTGTGTGCATTTTTCTATCCAAACTAAATTTAGATATCTCTCCAAAATAAATTCTAGGAAGGCTAAACAAATAAAGAGAAAAATCCCACCAAAATGTAAATTTAATAGTTCAACACAATAACGTTTGTTAATAGGGAATTTCTACAGCACAGTGATCATAGCCTGGTATTTACCTGGGACAGCCTGGGTTCAAATTGCACTTCCTCCACTTACAGGCTGCAGGGCCTTGGACATTACCTGACTCGTCCTTCCTTTGATTTACTTATTTGTAAGGGATGAGGTTAGGGTAGATAATGGGACAATAATAGCCCCCACTGCACACAGTTAAAAATTATT
Source organism: Macrotus californicus (assembly GCA_007922815.1). Lineage (NCBI taxonomy): Eukaryota > Metazoa > Chordata > Mammalia > Chiroptera > Phyllostomidae > Macrotus > Macrotus californicus. The sequence continues at coordinate 11,871 of VMDR010005380.1, forward strand.
AAATGATCACATATTTATAAACAACTTAAAATAGTGCCTGGCCCAACCAACTACAAGTATATTAGCTACTTTTATTAATTACACTAATTCTATTTGCAGAAAGCCACGTGAAAACAATACAAATAGCTCTAGTCAAAGGTTAAGACCAACGCGGAAAATAAGAGACTTCTGGTAGGTTCAGCAGCAATCCCTAGCCTAGGCTTTTGCCTCAAGATGAGAATGAGAGGAAAAGGCCCATGCAGAGGCCTTAGGAAACCTGGACAGAACAAACCCACAACTCTGTCTTCCCAGGCAACGTGGTCGATAAGCAAAGATCTGAACTTACTAACTCAGACTAGGTTTTGTTTTGCTTTTTTAATCTGCTTCCAAGACTTTGATGAAATGACTTGAGGAAAAGGTCACAATGACTAGAAAGAGCCTAAAAGGAAAAGAGAGATTAACAGTCGGACTACTGTAATAAATGTTTCTTTGCAAGAGCAGAGATACGGGCCGGGTGTTCGTGTAATGTCTACTCAACACAGCAGAAGAGGAATTCCGATTTCCCAAAGTCTCAACCGGGAAACATTTGGAGAAAGCTGGACGACAATCTCAACGTTCACCAAAGCCTCAAAGATTTCCTTGGGAGTCTGGGGGGTTGAATCTGACAGACTCCAGTGCCTTTGGGGACCCAGGGAACAGATGATGATCCAAGGCCTCACCCTTTCGTCCCTCCCTCTGGTGCAAGCTTTCCACAGTCACAGTTCTCCGCGTCGGGTGCCACGTACACAAGCAGGGACACATGGCAACAGGGAGTGATCGTTTGTTTCCCAGACTGCAACCTCCCGTGCAGGGCATCCGTTCGCTGCCTGGCGCGTTCGCAAAAACTCCGCGGGGCTTCAAGGCCCTGGTGCGGCTTTCCTCAAAAGCACCCAGGATTAGCCCTGATGTTTTAGGACTCTCTAGATGCCCCCTGTCGCTGGCGAGGGCTCGGCGCGCCCGCATTGAGCGTGGCTGGCGCACACTTGGCAGCCTCCCAGCTGGCCGAGGATAGAATACAGGGACCTTGGCAGAGACCCCACTGTCGTGCTGCGGGGCCGAAACGTAAGCCTTCGCTTCCGCTCATCTAGTCACCCCCACTCCTCCACTTCTGTCGTGCCTGCCGTCTCCTCCCCCCACCACCACTTCCCTCCGCTCCCCCGCCTCCTCTCCTCACTCCCTCCTCTTCCCGCCCGAGGCTCCAGGGGCGACGCGTGGTGAATCACCGTCACGTGGGCCCCCGGCGCGAAGAGGCAGCAAGTGCCTCCGCAGCCCAGGAACTCCGAGCCTGAGTGGAAATTTCCAGAGACCTACTGCGGCTGCGCGCCGGCGGCCACGCCCACCTCCTCACTCCCGGTGCTTCTCCTCTCCTCTCCCCGCTCCCCCTCTGCCTTCCAGCTGGGCCCCGCCCCGCCAGTGCGGAGGCTCTTTTCTCCCAAGGGAGGCACTCTGCGTACGCCGCCTGCTGCCGCCCCCGAGGCTGGCGCCGCTCGCGCTACGCGTCCTGGGGCCCTCTGCCCTTGCTTCCCATGCGCCACTCCTTGGCGCTCCGAGCCGCCCAGCGGCCTTGCCTTCGACCTTGCTTGGAGTCGGCTGGCATCCTGAGAGGTGAGGTGCAGGCGCGGCGTCCTGGCGCCTCCGCCTCCGCGGCGACGCAGCCCCCTTAGCCCCGACCCCTCAAATCTGCCTAACTGGGGTACCCCCACACCTCCCGGTGGAGTGTGAGACAAAAGGAGAAGACGGTTCCTGTGGACCTAGTGTCTTCCACTCATTGAACGCACTGCATCGTGGTTCAAATAAAGTATGTGCACGGCCCAACTGGTTTTTACTTACCCCTACTTCACCACCAAGAAAATAAACAAGTTATTTTCCCTGTCCCGTAACATTCCTCGCTTAGTTTTTCTAACCACAAATAAAATTTGTTCCTGAGACAGCAATTTGGGGCAGTTTGTTGATCTCACCCACCCAGGGGTGAGAAATGACTACACAATGACATTATTTCACCCTTAATAAGGGTGTGTTGTGTACATGGTTCACCTCAAGAAAAACACATTTAACAGTTCCAGGACGTCCTTTCTGGTGGGTGTCATTGAATGGGGAGAGGGGTTGAAATGTGGCGTTAGCGCCAGGTGTCCCAGATGAGGTGACTTGGAACTGGATGTGGGTGTCTGAATCAGATACAAGGCGCCAAATATTTCAACCAAAACAGTCGGGGTTTTACCTGAGTCAAGGTCCCAGAACCAAGCCCAGATATGAAAATGCTTTTCATCTAAGAACCAGAATTGCAGGTATGTTCGTTTTAATAAGTTCCTATTCCAGCATCTTAGCTCTAGGCAAAGAAAGATCTGGAAACCGAAAGACAGGAACGAAAGTCCATTGTGGCCTAAGAGTATTTTGAGTAGAACACATTTTTCAGTCACTGTTATTTCTTTGGACAAGACACCACTAACAAGCAGCATAAAAATAAAGGTTTTTTTAATCATCCTATTTTGGAAAATTGTAAGAGTTTGAAATTGTTAATTTTCCAAAAGAATAGAGCATAGTATACTAGTCAATAAAACATATAACTCTCTTCTTTACTAAGTATACGCACATCTTGATTTCTAGCTTAATTCTTGATTCTTAGTATAATCTTTGCACATGCTTAATAAATTGTAAGCACATATGTGAGAACTTCTGTGACTCTGCTTTCAAATTTCACTTTCAAAGACACTTACAGCAGATTAGCAGGTGTCAGTTTGCCCAGTAAAAGAACCGTGGTCCATAAATTTTTCATCTTTCTGACACTGTTTTGTTCACATCCATCACTACATTCCACACTTAGCAAAATGGACCATTCCAGGGTCACACGAAAAGGCCCATAGGTCAATACCACAAAAGGTCATGAAGTCAAACCATTCCTTTCACCTTTATTTGGGGAGGAAATGAGAGAAACAAAATAGTGGTACTCTGGCAGGTTTTACAGTCCTGACAGAATTGAATGTGTTTATACTAAAATATAAAACTACCTAAATATTTTCTTTCAAGGGCGAGTTTCTGTGGGCACCGTAATTTCTTTTTTCTGGATGAGAAATAAGGTGTGCACTCACAAAACCTTAATAATTGTAGGCTCTGGCTACATAGCTAAGTTAGTTAGAACTCATCCTGATATGCCAAGGTCATGGGTTCGATCCCTGGTCAGGGCACATATAAGAAGCAACCGATGAATGCATAAATAAGTGGAACAACAAATTGATGTCTCTCTCTCTCAAAAAAAATCAATAAATTAAAAAATGTTTAAACATTAATGCTTGCAAACATCCAGATTCATAATATAATATGCTTTTTATGCATGACTATGTTACATTATTCTGGCCAATAAGATCTGAGACATCTACAACAGTACTTCCAGGAAATATTACCTCTCATAATAAAATTAATCCACAGAATTGAGATTCCTTTCTTTTTCAGTGGGTGTGGTCCTGTTTACATGTGGCCTGTGTCCAACATGTGACCCTGACAGGAGATATCTAAAGCATATCTGAGGGAAAAGATGGTGAGCTCTTAGTCTTTAAAGAGATTATCAAGTCCAAGAATTAACCCTAGGACTGTCCTATATGAGTATGTAGACTTCCTATTAGATGAGATAGAAACTGTCATTATTTAAACCATTTTTAATTGTATATTGTGTTTCTTGCAATAAAAAGTTTGTTGCTAACAACCTCTGTGTGGCAACCAGCCACCAGGATGGCCCTCAAAGAGCTTTGCCTCCTGGTATTCATGTCTTTGTACAGTCCCTTCCCACATTTTACTGGGACTTGCTTTTGTGGCTAATAGAATATGGAGGCTGTAAGTGTGACTTCTGAGGCTACTTTATAAAGGCATTACAACTTTTGCCTTGATCTCTCTTGGATCACTTGATCTGAGACAAACCAGCTGCCATGTTGTGAGGCACTAAATCAGGCATGTGGAGAAGCCTTCCTGGGTCAGAACTAACTGGGCAGCACCAACTTGGCAACATGTGAGCTTCCTTAGAAACGTATCTTCCAGCCCCAGTCAGGCCAGTTGATAACTACAGACGTAGTTAGCTGACTGCAACCTCAAAGGAGACTCCAAACCAAAACATACAACACAACTGCTCTTGAATTTCTGATTTGGAGAAGCTTTGAGAGTTTCAGCCACTAATTTTTGAAATAATTTGTTACATTATTGTTATTAATGACACTATTCTTTAGGCTTGGGAGCTGTCTTACACAGATATTATAAAATATAACCCTTCATTTTTTGAATGCCCACTAAACATAACCCCAAGAATAAAATATACAAAATGATAAGAACAAAAAGGAGTAGAAAGAGGAATTTATTGAGAAACTTGGGAGAGAATAATACTAAGAAAATATAGAAGTCATTGGAATAAAGGCAAGAGTGTGGTTTGAAGAGGGACAGGAGCAGAATGATAGAATTTAATTATTATTCCATTATGTCAGTGTTCGTACTTAAATTTTGAGTAACATTTCCTGGACAATAATATCAGGCTGTGTGCATACCCTGATAGGGTAATAAACCATTTGAGAGCAAGTCTTAGAATCAGTTCTCATGCTTGTGGTTTATGGAAGACTGGGCTCAAGAAACACCTGTCCTCTTCCACCATCAAGCAATTGATGTTTATTCGGTTTATTATGTTCTAGGCACTGAGGAATAAAGTTAAATGTGCTCATTCAGCTAACCCTCACTGAACTCCTTCTGTATATCAGGTATTGTTCTAGGCACTAAAGATTCAATGATGAGCCAAACAAAAGACTTTTCCTCCTGGAGTTAACATCCCAGAAAGGGTTTTGGAAAGGAAAATGCAGGAAGGAGGAGATCAGCACAAAGAAATAAGGATGAAATATGTTTTTAGCTCTGGCTGGTGTGGCTCAGTGGATTGAGTGCCAGACTGTGAACCAAAGGGTTGCCAGTTCGATTCCCAGTCAGGGCACATGCCTGGGTTGTGGGCCTTGTCTCCAGTGGGGACCATGTGAGAGGCAACCAGATCGATGTATCTCTTGCCCATTGATGTTTCCCTCCCTCTCTTTCTCCCTCCCTTCCCCTCTCTAAAAAGAAATAAATAAAATCTTTAAAAAATGTTTAAAAATAATAATAATATGTTTTTACATCATGAAAAAATGCAATAAAAATATAATAGGACAATGAGAAAATGCGTAAAAAGGGAAACTTTTGCTGGGATGGTCAAAGATTTTTTTTTTTTGAGGACACATTTAAGGTGAGACCTAAGTGATAAGAAGAAAACCACACAAAGATATAGACAAGGAGATTTCTAGGTGGAAGAAAGATTAAGTGCAGGGCCCTGTAAAGGGAATTACTTAAAGTGTTTTAGGGGCAGACGGAAGATCAATGTGGCTAGTTCATGGTGAAAAAGACAAGAGTGGTAGAAGATGAGGTTTGAGGACGTAGGCAAAGACACAACCAGGAAAGGCCATGGTGAGTGATAGATATGGATTTTATTCTTATTGCAATTAGAAGGCACTGGAGGAGACTTCCAGTCAAGATGGCAGTGTAGGCAGACATGACTTGCCTCTTCACACAACCAATAAAAATTACAACTAAAATAAAGAACAATCATCACTCAGAAATGTCAGAAATCGAGTTGAATGAAAGTCTGACAACTACGGAATTTAAAAAACCACATCCATCCAGACTGGTAGGAGGGGCACAGACAAGGAATGGGCCAGTCCCTCGCCCACGTAAGGTAGATAAAAATTAGGGAGGGATATCTCGGGAGCAAGGAGATCCAGACCCACACCAGGCCCACTACCCAGGCTTCCAGTGCCAGGAAGATATGTCCCCACAATTTCTGGCTGCAAAAACCAATGGGGACTGAGTCCAGGGAAGAAACTTCTGGAGCCCCAACCAGTTCCTCTTAAAGAACCCACACATGGACTCACCTACTCAGACTCACTCCCTCTGAGCTCCAGCATCAGGGTAGCAGCTTGAAAGGCACCAGTGGTATACTGGGAGAAACTGAAGTGTCTGTCATCAAGGCAAGCAGAGACCAATGACCCTTTTCTAAACCCTCCCCCGACAGAGCCTACAAGCTGGGGCTATATCTGAGATTCCATCCAACTGGCTAACATTGTCTGACCTGCCTTGGAGATCCCCAGAGCCTCCACCCCACATAACTTACTGGTCCACCCAAGCTGCTTTTCCATATGAATGGCTGGTCTTGGCTCATGCTTCACAACTTCCTAATTTCTATCAAACAATCAACAACTGGCTTCAGTGAGCCCCATGCTAGGCCTAGCAGCAGTCAGCTTAGGCTTCACTTGGAAATCTCCAAGCCCAGCACAAGTAGCAGCCATCTCAGATTGCTTTATAGCTCAGGCAGGGTGGCCCTGGGCAAAACACAGGTTGGGGCTGACCTTGGTCTGCACCACTTGGGAAACCCCAGGGCCAGTGTACCCAGTAGACAGCTACAGAACACATCAGAGCACTACCACCCTGGCTCTGCACAGCTGATCCTCCATATAGGGTGGAGGTTGGTGGTAAAGTGGTCACAGCCAATCCTTGCAGCCGATTGGCCTGGTAAATCCCTCCCATTGATCTGTCAACAGCAACCAAGGCTCAACTACAAGGAGGGTGTACTCAGCCCACTCCAAGGGCACACCTTGAGTACCCGGCTTGGGTGAGAGGAGAGGCTGTGCCACTGGGCCCTACAAGACATCTACTATATTAGGCCACACTACCAAGACACAGAGTCAAGCAGCTCTACCTAATACATAGAAACAAACACAGGAAGACTGCCAAAACAAGGAGACAAAGAAACATGGTCCAAATGAGAGAACAGATAAAAACTCCAGAAAAAGAACACTGGTTATAAGGATGCTCAAGGAACCTAATGAGGACCTCAGCAGCATAAAAAACATACAGTCAGAAACGAAGGATACACTAATTGAAATAAAAAAACAATTTACAGGAAAACAATAGTAGAGTGAATGAAGCCAAAAATCAAATCAATGATTTGGAACATAAGGAAGAAAAAAACAACCACATAGAACAAGAAGAAGAAAAAAGAGTCTAAAATAATGAGGATGGTATAGCAGCCTCTTGGACAACTTCAAGAGGTCCAACATTCACATCATAGGCGTGACAGAAGGAGAAGAAAAAGAGCAAGAAATTGGAAATCTATTTGAAAAAATAATGAAAGAAAACTTCTCTAATTTGGTGAAGGAAATAGACATGCAAGCCCAGGAAGCACAGAGAGTCCCAAACAAGATGGATGCGAAGAGGCCCACTCCAAGATACATTATAGTTAAAATGCCAAAGGTTAAAGATAGAGAATCTTAAAAGCAGCAAGAGAAAAGAAGTTAGTTACCTACAGGGGAGTTCTCATAATACTGTCAGGTGGTTTCTCAAAAGAAACTTTGCAGGTTAGAAGGGATTGGCAAGAAATATTCAGTCATGAAAAGCAGGGACCTACAGCCAAGTTTGCTCTACCCAGCAAAGCTATCATTTAGAGTAGGAGGGCAAATAAAGAGCTTCCCAGACAAGAAAGAAACTAAAGGAGTTCATCATCACCAAAGCACTAGTATATGAAATGTTAAAGGGACTTATTTAAGAAAAAGAAGATCAAAACTATGAACAATAAAATGGCAAAAATTACAAATCTGTCCTGGCTGGTGTGGCTCAGTGGATTGTGTGCTAGCTTATAAACCAAAAGGTTGCTGGTTTAATTCCTAGTCAGGGCACATGCCTGCGTTGCAGGGTGGGGCGTGCGAGAGGTAACTGGATCAATGTATCTCCCCCATTCATGTTTCTCCCCCCTCTTTTTCTCCCTCCCTTCCCCTCTCCTAAAAATAAATAAATAAATAAAATCTTTAAAAAATATATAAATCTATCAACAATTAAAACTAAAAAATCTAAACAAGAACAGAAACAGAATCATGGATACAGAGAGCATTTTGATAGTTGCCAGATGGGAGGGGAGTTTAGGGGAATGGGTGAAGAGGTGAGGAGATTGAGAAGTACAAATGGGTAGTTACAGAATAGCCCTGGGGCTGTACAGTACAGCCTAGGGAATGGAGGAGCCAAAGAACCTATACTCGTGGTCCATGCGTATGAACAATGGTGAGGGGATTGCCTGAGGGAGTGGGGAGTGCTGGGTGGAGAGAGAGTAAAGGGGTAAAATCAGGACAACTGTAATAGCATAAGCAATTTTTAAAAAGAAGAAGGGCTGGAGGGCTTTAGGTAAGGGAAATAAATTTACCCCTTTAATCACAGGATTTGATTTATGTCTGAGAAGGTCTTTCGGACTGTTGGGCAGAGAACGGATGATGAGCGCTAAGTACAGGAGCCCAGAGATGAGTTGGGTCGTGGCTTTTTGCTATGATCCAGGACAGAGGTGACAGTCACTTGCATTAGGACCAGAGCCTTGGAGATATTATTGAGCAGGGGCAAGATTCTAAATATATTTGAAGGCAGACCCCTCAGGACTTACTAAAAGACTAGATATTTGAGAAAAAGGATAGCTCAAGATGAGCCCCTGGCCTCAGGCTTGAACTCTTTCGTGAATGGAGGTGTTAGTCTTTTAACCTATAAAAATTAGAAGAACAGTTTTGTAGGGAACAAAGAGGTCAGAACAAGATTAGTCCTTCTAACCGGTCAGGGGACTTATTTACCTGGATGAAGAAGTCATTTTAGACCTTTTTTTTATTAGTTGATATCTGATTGAAAAGAACTTCCAGAGACTTCTAACTCACCATTAAGACTGCTCTCCTGGCAAGAAGAGTTGATTGGTGTTACTACCGAATGTATGTGGGAGGTAAGTGTTTTCAGCCCTGGTTATGTGAGATGCCAAACCTGCCTTCAGGGAGTTCACGAAGACTTCCTGGGGAGACGAGATTACAAACACACTCGAACAATTTTGTGTACAAGACAACACAGATTTCAAAATGGATCTTGCACCACATGGTTTAGAAAATAGTACCTGCAAAAAGAGGTAAGAAGAGAGGTATTAAGGTGGAAGAAGGCTTGAATGATGGTGAGGGGAAGTTGGGCACTACCGCAAGAAAGCCTATTGTTTAGGTGAGACTTTTCTGGCCGGTAGAAGGGATGGGAAACAGGAGTGCAAAGGGTGTAAAGTCCTCCCTTGTCAATCACAAACACTAGTGCAGGCCCAAGGCACCCGCAACCTCACGTGCCACGGAAATAGATAGTGGTACAGATTTCCTCAGGAAAACATTGAGAGCAAAAATTGTGATCACACCCAACTCTTTCCTTTATGCCCTGCCCAATCCTCTCCCACGTCCCCGAAAGGAAGAGAGCAGTAGGTCAAATTCGTTTGTTTATTCATTCATCCAACAAACATTTATCTCTCATAAGGGGCCTTTTGTCTCCAGCAAAGGACGGATCCTGCCTTTCCGGCTGCACGGAGCATTCCACGGGGGAGGGGCTCCCTAGTTGCCCGGTTCAGCAAGACCACATCTCGGTTGGAAAGGAGGGGTCAGGCTCGGAAGTCTCTCAGCCCAGCATTCCAACAGAGGCAAGAGCCTTTGCAAATACAAGGAAGGAAAGGCGCGGAGGGCGAAAAGCGCTTTCCAATTGGGGGGTCGGGGGGGTGGGGCATGAGTGAAATGTGAGTGCAAGGAAAAAACCGAGGACTGCCACAACCTCCTGAGAAGAGCCGGTCCTCCCAAGCGGAGGCCCAACGGGGGCCCCCCACTAAGGGGTCTGGCCTGGCTGCTGTTCAGGACGTCGTTTTCTCCCCTAGTAGGGTTTTCGTGTTCACACATTAAGGACATCCCGAAACGAGCTGCCAACCCACCTAGCCGGGCTAGTGTTGAAGAGTGAAAGCAGGTCTGGATGGGGAAGAACGAACAAGAACAGAAACCGACCCTGTAGACAACGGTGCCGCGTCCAGCCCAAGTTTACGAGAGAAAACCCCTAGGTAAACCACAAAAGTAACAGGCAGGAAAGGGTTGGGTGGGCAGAATATGTCCCCAAAAGCCTTGAGGAGAAAGCAGACCGCTGGTAACACGCACCGAAGGGAATTTGAAGAAGTCTCCTAAAGACAACCGCATATGTTGGGCACCAGTCCGGGCTGAAACGAACAGCGAAGCACGGGGCGAGAGGGGGTTCGTCCCAGGCTGACCAGGGACCTAGAGATCGTGGGGTTTAGCTTTCCAGGAGAATGGGGGCGCCGGCGGGCGGGGCGGGGCTTCTGAGTCCGCCTGGAGGGGAGCGGAGCCAGTGGGGGAGGGGGCGGGCCGGGCGGCCGGCGGGCCGGGGGCGGGGCCCAGGTGGTGTTGATACACAAAGGAAGGCACCGGCGGCCGCGGCCCCGCCCACTGACGCGTCCTCTCGGGGTGGCATCTATAAGACGCCGCTCTCGGGTTTGCACTAGAGCCTTGCGACGTCGCCTTCCTGCGGAGACTTACTGTGCACTACTGCCAGCATCCCGACCACGCGTTCTCGCACACTCGTGCCTTTCCCTTGAGACGGCAGACGCCGGACGATTGGGGGGCAACTTGCCGTTTCTCTTTTTTATTAAAATTATTTTACCTGCCTATTGGTGGTTTTTTTTTTGTTTTGTTTTGTTTACGATTTTTGTTTGAGAAAAGCCCGCTGAAGGCGTCTGCGTGACATTGCGGGATTCAGAAGCGGAGACCACCAAGGTAACGGCGCGGGGGATGTCTGTAAAGGGCGCGAGGCCGGGGCGGGAGTGGGGGAGGGGTGTTGGGGAGGGGCCGCGGCGGGAAGGCCGCTGCTGGGGTCGTTTCTTCCGCACTGGGGCGATTGCGGTTCGTGGGGCCGGCCTACGACCCCTGCCCACAAGGGGGGGTTGCCGCCCTCCTTCGGGCGGAGGGGGGGACCCGGCGCGGGGGCCGCGTGCCCGCCGGGAGCAGAACCGCATTTTCCCGTTAGGGGGAGGGGAGCCAGCCCGGCCCGCGTCTCCGCTGCGGCAAGTCTTGTGACTGATTTGCATCAATAAAAAAATAAAATAAGTCCAGGGGGCCTGGAATTCGGAGGCCCAGAGGTGGCGTCGGGCTTTTAGTGTACCGGAGGCCACGACTGGGGAAGACGGGCCGAGGACGTTTGACAATCGGCCTTCGATATTGCATCAGTCTCCTTTCCCGGCATAGGAGGGGCCGGCGGAGCGAAGTGCCCTCCAGTCAAATGCCAGTGGACGAGTGTGCTCCAGGGCACGGGCGTGCGCGTGTAAACAAATCCGCTGCGCTCTCCCCAGCTCTACGGAGGGCTGTGTCAGACCCTTTCCCCCCTCGAGTGGGCTAACCGCCGCAGAGGCATTTCCCCCAATAAGGGCTCCTGGCGTGGAAAGACGGGGTATGCGGCACTGCCGCTGCAAACGCTAGAAACGAGCTGTGCGCCTGGGCGGCAAGCACACCCAGCCAGTGCCTGGGCGGGCTGTGTGCCCTGCGTGCCTGTGCACGACCAACGACGCTGTGCGGGCGAAGTGACAGAGGGCCCCGCACGCCACCCTCAGACTTGGGATCACGAAGAGGGTGAAATAATAAAATCCACTGAGGGGCCTCGGCCGGCGCGGCGCCGCTGCGGGACCATCTTTGTTCTCCGCAGCGCCGCTGTCCATACTTTTCCGCCCCTCGGAGCGCCCCCGCCCCTCCAGCTCGGCTGGTACTTTTCCACTCGCCTGGCCGGGCATGAATCAGCCGCGCGTCACGTGACCAGGCCGGCGCTGGCGCTGCGGGTCCTGACGCGCCTCCTCTACGTTCACAGGCAGGCGCACCGCAAAGGACAAAAGGGGTCTAGTGTTTCTTGAAGCATCTGATTCCTCCCGGTTCCCACCATGAAGAAAGCCGAAATGGGAAGGTTCAGTATTTCCCCGGATGAGGACAGCAGCAGTTACAGTTCCAACAGCGACTTCAACAACTACTATCCCACCAAGCAAGCTGCTCTGAAAAGGTGGGAAAAGTTGTGTCTTTTTTCAAACAGCTTGTGCGGGTCGGGGGTTGTTCTAGGAAGGACTCTGCTTCCGTCGCTTTAATTTACTGTGGGGTTTGGAGAGTGATCTCTGAAACAGTATCCGGTTGTCTGACTGCAGTGACAGTATTGCGTGAAAGTAGGTTTACTTTAACAGTTAGGCATTTAAGTAAAGGCGGGTGACCAAAGGGCTGTTTTATGTTAAAGGATTCCATTGTGTATTTCAACCCAACTTAAGATTTTTTTTTTCTTTTTTCTTTTTTCTTTTTTTTTTTTTGCAGCCATTATGCAGATGTAGATCCTGAAAACCAGAACTTTTTACTTGAATCGAATTTGGGGAAAAAGAAGTATGAAACAGACTTTGTAAGTTAAAAATAATAAATTTGTGTGTGTGTGGCTTTATGGAGTAAACAAATAGTTTTACTTTAGATTTCAAATCTAACTTGCCCAAAGCTGGTTTTCTCCATTTAATTATTGTTATATGTTTGGTTATCGTTTTCCCTCTATGTAGCATCCAGGTACTACTTCCTTTGGAATGTCAGTATTTAATCTGAGCAATGCGATTGTGGGCAGTGGAATCCTTGGGCTTTCTTATGCCATGGCTAATACTGGAATTGCTCTTTTTATGTAAGTATGTGTAAGTAGTGAGTCTGCCATGCAGGGCAGTTAACGTGTTTTGGCTCCAGAAACTGACTTGAAATTCATTTGCTTAAAAATTAAAATATGAGAAATCAAAATATATCTTTATTCTGGTATATAATTGCATGATATCAAGAAAGCCGATTAGACAGGAAAAAAATAGGACAACAATTAAAACTGATAATTAAGACAAAAGTCTTTTAAGTCGAAGGGCATACTTAAGACAAAGTTTTAACTGGGTTTGGGCATTTTAAGGAAACTTGATCAATTCACAGTGGTTAGAAATTTTTTCTGGCAAAATCAGAAGCAAAAAAAATATTAATAAGCATAATACTTCCAAATCAGTTGGGTAATTTGGCATAGTGTCCCCAAGGACCTGTGGCCCCTGCGTGCATAAGGAAGACAACTAATTATTTTTTAAATATATAAGGTGTGGTAGTATTTGCTTAACCTGAAACATGTTTGTTTTAAGAGAAGTGAGTAAGAAAGCAACTGAAAAGCAAACCCATATGTGTTTTTTGGTTTTTTAATATTTATTCCAGCTTGGTGTGATTGTCATACGCCATCGCAAAATGTTAATACTTTAATAAGTACTTGCTTTGAAATGTTTTTTTTCAGTTGTCAAGTTAGAATTAGTTACTCCTGTGCGTTCTAGCATCAATACCTAGAGTAGGGTTTTGGAGCGGTAGAAGAGTTCTCAACCATCGTGGGCTCACTGGCCCTGAGAGAATGTAATAGAAAAGTAGAGACCTTATTTCCAGAAAAAAAGCACAAAACAGAACATACACAAAAAAGTTGAGCATTCATTTTCAATGATGTTTTTGTTAGAGCTATGAACTTTTGGCATCCTAAGTCAATTTCTGTGTGGAAGATAGGTGATTTCGTTGTGCAGAGGGGGAAACTACACAGGCACGGAACGTGGAATCGACCCTTTCTGACAGATAAATACTTTTTGTTAGCCTAAGGGTGCTTTCTATTCAAGTTGTTCTCCAGCAGAATAGAATGTTCATGAAAAGAAAAGCAGACCTTTGCAAAAGCTCTGCTTTGTGGTGAAATTCCACACTGAAGTGAAGCCCAGTTTGAGCGTTGGAAGCCAGGGTTCATTCAGCTTGCTTCATTAACACGAGGCTTTTTGAGCCCTCTCACTAAGGCGGAGGACCAAGAATTTATGTAGAAAGGACCCTAGAGTTTCAAAGTTTTTAGTGGGAAAATTGAATGGTATCATTATTACATATTTGAAAGCCTTCCTAATTCTTAGTATAAAATGAGACTTTTTAAGTGGGGTTCTAGTGCAATATTTACACGGCATCTCTGTTGCGTCAGGAAACCACAATTCTGGGGTATTAGTCTTGCACTTTCGAAGTTATTTGTACTCTGTAGAGTCTCTGTGTTTGATGGTTATGGTTAATAGTATTAAGTGCTAAAGTGAATTGTTAATCCATCAGTATTTTATGAAATACAGAGGTAAGGGGACCAAAAGCCACAGGGCCGCTACAGTCTAGTAAAACAACTCTGGCTAACCTTTTTGAATAGAAACTGTCTTGAGGTTGAGAGACCTCAAAAGTTAGGGAAGTTCATTCATCCCTTGTGGCCATGGGAAGACTGAATTTGTCAGCACACTTTGAAAATTGTTTTTGATTAAACCAACAACTGTGTCTAGTTAGAGGTGAGGCTGATGGTGTCATTTCCCACCTCAGATTAGACCCCATAAAACTGTTGGCATTAGAATAGCACTTTGATGACACCACCTGGGTTGAACTAACAGACATCAGATTCTTTACCAGACCTTACATGGTACTGTATTCAGTTTGCTCATACAGAGTCAAAAAAATGTGACTTTTATAGCTTGCAGAATTTTCTATGAGTGTCCCTGATTTTGATTTGTTGTTCCTTGTACTAAAACGAAATTTATATTTTCCTTGCCTGGCCCTGGGGGAGGAAAATAAAGCTGGAATGAGAAAACCTGTTCCCTATGGGAAAGCAGTAGGGAACCTGTAGTCTCTCCGTTCCAGGGAGGAGCGGGCCCACACAGTTGGACTGATAAGCCTACTTGCTCTGTCTAGCACGGGCCTTGTTCAACGTTGTAACAATGCTGGGCTTGTGCTCCACACCATGGGGGGGCGGCATATATTGTCGCATTGGTTACTTCTCTGCTTTTTGCTATCTCAGTTGGATTTCAAAAGTACCTTGTAGGCTGGGTTTCCTGGCAGGTATGACCACCATTTTATAGATAAAATGAACAATTAAAGCGTAGACAAGTGGCAAGTATGCAGCTGATGATTGTGACGCCAGAATCCAATTATAAGTCTCATAACTCCACCACTTTAAAGTTTGGCTTTCCAGCGTTCCCCTGCATTTTTGGTTCAGCGGGTAAACCCCTGCTCTTACTTATTACCTGACACTGATGCATGTTTTTAGAGCCAAGTAAGGGAATATGTTGACGCTCTAGCCAGGAGAGTGTCATTCTTGGGGGTGTTCTCTCTAGCAAAAGAAATGTTAGGTTAAGTTCCCTATTTAATATTTAAATAGAGTGGTGCTTGTTTATAACCCTGCACCTTTTCTTTCTCTCACCAGAATTCTCTTGACATTTGTGTCAATATTTTCCCTGTATTCTGTTCATCTCCTTTTGAAGACTGCCAATGAAGGAGGTATGGGAGCATTCTTGGCATTTCGAAAACAGTTGTGCTTGTCATAATTCTGCTTCTTGTATAAAATACTTGGTTCATGCATCTGTGTTCTTCAACCTACAGGGTCTTTATTGTATGAACAGTTGGGGCATAAGGCATTTGGATTGGTTGGAAAGCTTGCAGCCTCTGGATCAATTACAATGCAGAACATTGGAGGTAAGAATTTTCTTAAAGGTGATTTGGGTAGACTTTTTTTTCTTGGTGTAGCACAGTGGTGACACGTTGCTTTTGGTGTCACGTGCCACATTTTGCACTTGTAATGGTATAATTTTTTTCCCTCCAGCTATGTCAAGCTACCTCTTCATAGTGAAATATGAGTTACCTTTGGTGATCAAGGCATTAATGAACATTGAAGATGCAACTGGGTAGGTGCTAAGTAAGGTTACTCATAAGAAACAATTATGGTCTAAGATGGTTAGATAATTTTTATCAAAGTTGGATACAAAATAATTATCAGTAAATTATTATAAACATTATTGTTGAAACTGAGAACTTTTGAGAATGAAAGGCTAAAGGTGGTAGCCAGTCCTGTTACTCTGGATGACTAGTTTTTGACCTGCATGTAAAAGCAGGTTTTCTAAACCTTTCTCTTTATATTTACTCTTTAAGAAATTGTAGCTGATTAACACATACGCCAACCAGTGTTAGGACTGTGGCTTTGAATTACATTAAAAACCAATTCCTGCCTTTTTGTAAATTAGAAATTCTTAAAACCTAATCTATTTAAAATGTGTAATATCAAAAAATGTATGACCATGCCTAGAAGCCTTATTCTTCTAGCAGTTAACTCATCCCAGGGGACTAAAAAGGAAACATGGTGTGGGGCAGGGGAGGGGGAGTGGTGGAGATAATTTACTTCCCCACTTTGTCTCAAAATAGAGAGGTGTTGTGGTTGGCCCCTGTGCATTAGGAGTTTATTTTAGTAGCCAGGCTGGTTTAGCTCAGTGGATGGAGCGCAGGCTTGTGAACCAAAGGGACGGGTTCAATTCCCAGTCAGGGCACATGCCTGGGTTGTGAGCCAGGTACCCAGTAGAGGGCATGCGAGAGGCAACCATACATTGCTGTTTCTCTCCCTCTCTTTCTCCCTCCCTTCCCCTCTCTAAAACTAATAAATAAATTTTTCTTTAAAAAAGTTTATTTTAGTAATCTCCTCTTTAGGTATTACTTTTCTGTGAGGTCTTTGTTGCTGAAATGAGTGGAGTAAAATTCACAGGGCAATTAGAATTGGAAATAGTGATTTTTAAAGAGTTGATTACCTAAAAAGGAAAATATTACTAGAATTCTTTGGACACATGGGTAATATTTTCTGTTAACTTCAGAAGGGGTCTTTTGATTATTTCTGGAGTTAAGGTGGTCAGGGTCTTGACAACCTGGAATAAGTTCCGGTTTGGGAATTGGGTTTTTTGTTTTGTTTTTGCCTGTGTATTTTGTCTGAGTATGAAGAAATTTCTTTGTTGAAGTATTTCATATGTATATTTGCTAACCAATTTTTGAAAGAAGGTTGTTTTAAAATTTCCTTGTTTCTAGCATTAAAAATTGAAAGCTAAAGCTAAGACAAAGTTGGTGTACAATTTTTCTAAAAATGCTGAAAGATAAGATTACTGGCTTAACAGTGCCTCTTTGTTCCCTATATTAGTAGCAAGCATTTAAGAAGTATTTTATGTTATGAATCAGCTGGCAGCCTTCCCAGAGCAAACTGTGGGACAAAAGTTATACTGTTTCATGCCCCATTTCTAACCTGAGTGAATATTCATGTAGCGCACAAAGTGAGAGATTTATTCCTATTTGTGGGCTTCTTGAATAAGTGATACTTCCACACCTATCTTTTTGTGTGTATTTTTATAGTATTTTCTGTAAGACGGGTCCTGTGAGAAGATACTTGGAGGATAGTTGTGACTGGTTTTGACCTTGTTTTTCTTTCCTTTAATCCAGATTGTGGTATCTGAACGGTGACTATTTGGTTCTGCTGGTATCGTTGGTGCTCATTCTTCCTTTGTCGTTGCTGAGAAATTTAGGTGAGCAAACCTACCTCTAAAGAAAATTGAAATGATCATCCCACCAGCTAATTGGCCTTCTCTTAATTGAGAGCTGAAAAGCTCTAAAAGCATACCTTTGGCAGTTGGCAGACAGACAGACCTCTGTAGGTCTTTCAAAGTCCTGGTGTGATCGCTACTAAGGCGCTATATATTGTTTCTATTTTATAATATCTTGTACTTTGTTAATAATAATACAAAAAAATGGACTTTTTATTGCCTATTAGCAACTATTTTTAAGTAATTTTTTAGCATAGTCTATAAGAATTAGAAACTTCATGTTGTAGACACACTGAAGTGTTTCAAGCAGAATTGAATTATTTAGCAGAGAAAATATGTTTGCCCTAAACATATTTCATTAATTCATTTATTCCCTCACCCCCATAGGATATTTGGGATATACCAGTGGCCTTTCCTTGTTGTGTATGGTGTTCTTTCTGATAGTGGTAGGTATAACTTCTTTAAAGCAAGTGATTTTTTTTTTTTTTTTTCAAAAAAACCCTGTAACATTATTAAGTTTAACAAATGAAAAATAATATATTTTCAGGTGATTTGCAAGAAATTTGAGATTTCTTGTCCTTCAGAGGATACATGGATAGTCAGTGAGATAGTAATAAACAGCACCTTCACGCCCCCAACAACTCTTGTACCTGATACGGCATTTAACACGACCGATGGTTCTTGCAGACCACACTATTTCATCTTCAACTCACAGGTAACTGATTATGTATAATCTGTGTCTTTCCGAAAGGAAGGTTTTAGAGAAGAAAAGAGGGAAACTATCTACTGAAAATTCTAAAATCCCTCTCAAAGTAAAGGGAGGAGGAGTAAGAGCTGTTTAGAAATCAGGAATACTTCATTGAGGACTGAAAAGACAACTTTGGTTTGTGTCTTAAAGCAGATTCAAAAATAAAGTCATATGACATTAGTAACTGACACGTTCAGAAGTTAGCATACTGATCCGATCACAGGTGGTGAACAAATTAGAAGATTGGAAGCTCATTATGTAAGGAAAACTAATTATTTTAGACTTTGATTCTAAGACTGGTTGATAAATATGTCACAGAACTGTGAGAACACCCAAGTTTGTCACATCAGGATATTGAGTGTACTTTTGCATGTTTTGCAGACGGTCTATGCTGTGCCAATTCTGACTTTCTCATTTGTCTGTCATCCTGCTATTCTTCCCATTTACGAAGAGCTGAAAGAGTGAGTGCTTGATCTATTTTCACATCGATTTACTGGGAAAGTATTCTTTGATTACTGCTATAACTACTGAAACACATTTTTGTATTTTTCTTTGAATTTACATAGTCGCAGCCGTAAAAGAATGATGAATGTATCCAAGATTTCATTTTTTGCTATGTTTCTCATGTACCTGCTTGCTGCCCTCTTTGGATACTTGACATTTTATGGTAAGTAATGTCTGGTTTACCAAAAAAAAAAAAAATCATGTTGTGAAATGAAATTGATACTTTGATAGGTAATAGTTCTATCACAGCTGTTTTTAGTATATTTCATTTGTGGTGAGAAAACTGAGTTTAGTAGAGCTTAGAATTTCTTATATTTAATCAGAATTTTCTATAGTGTATTTAATAATTAATTTCTAGAATCCTGGTTCAGAAGTATGCCATTCATCACCTAATGCCATTTTTATATCTGAGTTCATCCCACCTATTCCCTCCCGTCACTTCCAAGTTACACAGCACACGCATACTGTAAGCCAAACCGTGGGATTTGGCGATTTAGCTCCTGTTGATTTTAATGGGGATCATGTGGCTAAATCTCTGCTTGGTATGTAGGGAAATTTTTCTTCAATGCTATTTTAATTGCATTAACCCTAATTCTAAATTAATCTTATTAGTCTCTTAGTTTGTAGTCATTTTGTGAGTAGCCAACACTTTTGGTGCAAATTTTGCCACAAGTTAGATTTCCTATCTAATCTCCAGGGAAAACAGCTCCCACAGTTTTGGTTTTCCTTCTTTCTCCACAGAACACGTCGAGTCAGAATTGCTCCACACCTACTCGAGAGTCATGGGGACCGATGTCCTCCTCCTCGTTGTCCGTTTGGCTGTGTTGGTGGCTGTCACCCTGACAGTACCCGTCGTTATTTTCCCAGTAAGTCAGCTCTTGTTCTCCAATAGGAGTGAGTTTTAATATGAGGATTTGTGAAATTTTTATGTTCTGGGAGAAGGGAAGCACCACTATAGCCACACTGAGTTACACTTTGTAGTTTTAAATAAATCTCAAGTGGCTAGTGAAAGAATGTGTTTAACTTTATGTTAGATAGTTACAGAAAAAAATAAATATTTTGTAAATTTTCAAAACATCCTAGGGCATGATTTCCATAGTTGAAGGTATTTAAATGATTTTTCTTAATTAAAGCTGGAACTCTTAATCTCTTTATTTTGCAGATCCGGGGTTCCCTAACTCACTTGTTGTGTCCAGCAAAAGATTTCAGTTGGTTGCGTCACAGTGTCATTACAGTATCCATCTTGGCATTTACCAATTTGCTTGTCATCTTTGTCCCAACTATTAGAGATATCTTTGGTTTCATTGGTAAGTTTTAGGAAGTGTCAGGGTTCACTCAAATAATGAGGAATTTTAACGTTTACAAAATGGATGATTCCTTGAATTCTCAATAAATGGTCAATGTTCTTTTACAGGTGCATCTGCAGCTGCTATGTTGATTTTTATTCTTCCATCTGCCTTCTATATCAAGTTAGTTAAGAAAGAATCTATGAAATCTGTACAAAAGATTGGGGTAAGTAAGATTATGACTATAGAAACAGTAATAATTTCCCAATATCAGAAATTCCTCGGTTGATGATAATTTTAATCTCTTAGCTATCATGTTGTAGGTAGTTTCCCTTTTAAGTTTCTACTAAATGTTTCTTGTAACAGTGTGCTTCACAGATGAAAGATTAGAGAAGGAAGTGGAAGACAGTTTGCCACCTAAATACGTGCTTAAGTTAATTGCAAGGAAGTTACTAGGTCTTACAGAGACAGCATATTAAATGTAAAGGTACTTAAGCTTTCAACATTTGTTGAACCAGTATTTGGGGGGCTGCCTGTTGTGTGACATGCACTTGAATGGGCCTGGAGTATGTAAAAGAGAAAAAGATGGGGTGTTAGTCCAGCGAGGCAAACCATCTTCAAAGCGAAGCTTGGGGTGGGGCTATTATTATTACACTTTAAAATACTATTATGTGCTTTAACGTGTAATAACTAGGTTTTAAAAGGGTGTGATATGTTAAGCATAAATGATTCTGCTGGGGCTGTTGAGGAAAAAGACTGCTTTTTAGTCCTTATTCTCTACTACTATTCTAGTTCGATTAAAGTACTAGAATTGTTTATAAGCCAACAGCTGCCATCTGGTTTTACTCACAGTGCACAGTGGCAGTAATTGAAGGGCGGGATTAGGGGACAACTGTCTCTTAGGCCTCTGGCTTTGACTCGGGCTACATTTTGGGATGACTTGCGTCTGATTCTGTGACTTCAGTTTTTTTGCTTTTAAAAAAATGTGGAAAACCCAGTCTGGTTTTACTTTACAAAGTAGGTTTTTTTAAAAAAATATATTTTATTGATTGTGCTATTATAGTTGTCTCATTTCTCCCCCTTTGTTCCCCTCCACCCTGCACACCCCTCCCACCCACATTCCCTTCCCCACTTAGTTCATGCCCATGGGTCATTATACAAGTTCTTTGGCTTCTCCATTTCCTATACTATACTAAACCTCCCTGTCTATCTTCTACCTACCGTTTATGCTGCTTATTCCCTGTACCTTTCCCCCCAAAGTAGTTTGTTAAGCAAAGAAAATTACTTACCTTTTCATTGGAGAGAAAGAAATTTAAAAGTAAAATTTTTGAAGGTTTTAGAGAGCTATTTTGTATTATACATGACCCCTTGATTACTTTAAGACCATTTAAATATCTTTAGCACAGTGAACTGGAGCTCTGTTAAATAGTACTGACATAATCTAGGTAGCTACAAGCCTGTTTTTTAAAGTAGAAAGAGGACTGTTGAACATAGGGTCTGTTGTCTTCTGATCAGTGTCCTCTGTGTCCTCCTTGCAGGCTGCGCTCTTCCTGTTAAGCGGCATAGTGGTGATGATCGGAAGCATGGCCTTGATTGTTCTGGATTGGGTGCACAATGCCCAAGGAGGTGGCCATTAACTAGCACCGCTTCAACTGCAGTAGGTCCGTTTGATGCCAGTGTTGAGTCAGCTCAACTACTATGAAATTTCACCTAACGTTCTCAGTTTCACTTCCTTTTGAAGTGCAGATTCCTCGCTGGTTCTTCTGAGTGCAGAATAAGTGAACTTTTTTTTTCTTTTTTTAAAGAAACTATTCTGTATGATAGAAATGGACATTAACAACCAAACCACGAGTCTCGGGTTAACGGAAGTGACAATTTTATTCCATTCCAGAGAATGGACGAACTCTTTTATCAAGCCACATGTTTGGCTGTGTCATTGTTTAACTTGGATATTTTATGGTTTTACTTGAATGTGCCTAATGGAACCATTTGATGTGAGAAACAATTCTTAATTTGCAGCAAAGTATTGAAATAACCATTGAGAAAAACACTATTATTTTTTGTACCAAAAATATTTAAAGACCTCAGAAGCACTATTTTACTTTTAAAAAATGCTTTTTTTGAACATTGTCCAAAAACAGTTGTCAATAAATTGCGTAAAAATTTTTTCATTGGTGTTTAAAAATATTAGTATTATGAAATGGATTGCCTTTTTGTAGGCATAATAAGCCAAATATTTTTTTTACCCAAAATTGTTTTTAGACACAATGATGTAATGAAAAATTGTACCATGAATAGGAGCATAGTTTACCATTCAAACTTCACTGTTCAAGGGTAATTGATTGCTTATTGTTAATACCAAATCAGATGAACTCTGTTCATCATTTTCCTTTGTTCCCAAATAATTTAGTTCATTCAGACAAATATTTATGGCTTCAATCTATTAGAATGGAAGATAATGCAGATATTTCTGTGGGAATTAAAATAACTAATTTTGAGGTACCAAATAGTGCAATTGGGTAAAACAGGGTTTATTCAGTTGCATCTGTCTCCAGAGTTGGATTGACAGCTCTGGGTTTTTGGGCCAGCCCTTTCTTTGGCATTGCTTCCAGTAGCGGAAAATGGGCATCTGATGGCTGTAGGCCAAAACCGTTCTATCCAGAGTACAACTTTTCAAAAACGCTCACCTACTACTGGAAGTATGAGTTACTTGATAACACATGGCTCAGTCGTGTTGGCATTCTGTCTGCAGTAGAGGTCTGACCCACAGGTTACACCGACGTTTGGCGTGAGTTCTCTCCACAGAGGCCACTGGGTTTCTCGTGCAGAAAGCTTTTTGCAAAACTTACTTGCACTGGATTGTCGTCTCGTCCTGGTACAACATAGAATTATTTGTTTACATCCAACAAGTGGTTAGCTAGGGAGAACAGTGCGACCTGAGTGTAAGTAGTTGGCCCAACTGCATGATCACCCTTCCATGTAAATCCCAGTTAGAACTGAAAAAATTACTTGGCTTTTAAGAGCACATTTATTATATGTTAACGGTGTATGGTGAATATATTATTAAATAATGTGGTACTTTGCTTATCAGGCATAATGTCTACAATCTAATATACATAATTCCATTAGTGGTTGAGGGAAGCAAGTAATGGAATCATCAGCTGGTCATCTAGCTGTTAAGGTTTTCTCCGGAACTAAATGGTTTTAGTTCCAGGCAAGGGCCAGAAATGTGGCAGACATGGGTTTTGTTACGCATCCTTGTATTATATGTGACTAGATTATAGACCAGTTATGTCTGTGCTTAAAGACCCTTGTGGAACTGGAAGACGTCTTGTAGTGCTACATCGGGTGAAACCAATGGTCCACTTTTGTTTATTTTTACACGAATGAAGTAATCGGGGACCCTCTAGAAAGGCAGTGAGAAGGTGCATTCTACAGCACTGCTTTCATCCCTTTGAATCCAAACCCCACCTCTCGTTCAGACCAAGAACTGGCACTTCTGCTTGAGTTCCTGAAAGAATTGCTGATTTTGTCTCTTTAAGACCCACCAGGGATTATCAAGTAGAGAGCTGTTTTTTGTATAGTTTACATCCTTTTGTATGGGAGGAGATACATTGTGAACCAGGAAAGAATGGAAAGGATTTAAGTAGCTGTGGGGAGGCTCGGCCAACCTTCTTTGGCTATTCGAGGTTTGAAATCAGCTGCCTGGGGTGAATTCCATTGCATGGTTTTCTTGGAGTGATCTTGTCTGTCTTGAGGCACCTAAACAGTGGATTCCCATTAATAAGCAGTCTTTGGTATTGAAACCACTGTCCCATCACCTCATTTTGCATTACTGTCTTCCGTGGATGTTATAACTGTAATGTTATTTATAGAACAGCATTAATCCATTAAAGCTAACCTATTTTTCAATATTTATGATAATCTGTGTACATACATTGTCTGTCCATATGTGTTTGTAAATAGGTTGTATATAATTCCACAGGTCAGATTGGGTCTTGGGTTCAAGTGTATATATTCCCATAAGTTTCTCAACTGCATTTTGATGAATTCACATGGTATATCTAAGAATTGTCCCCAAATTACCTGTACAGAGATTTCAAATAAACAAGTTGACAAATTGTGTAAACTACAAATTTTAAATATTGTTTAAATTATACTTGCAATAAACTGGTTGACCATTACATTTTTTTCATGAAAACTTGGTGCAAGTTCAGGTCTCTTATTTAAATTTTAAATAAGGTCTAAATTTTCAAAATGCAGTAGTTATCAAAATGTGATTTAGTGTAATTACGGAAAGACTTTTGAAAACCTGGGTGTGTTCATCTTATGTATATAGTGTAAGAATCCCTCTTGTACCGTTAGAGGCCAACAACTCCAGTATGACTTGTTGGCAAGGAGTGCTACACCGTTTCAATGAAACAATGTATGTTTTAACTGAACTAAAATAAATACATGCTTAATCCTGAATGGCAGTGTGTTCTTTGGGGTAATGGGATCAGGAGGGTCTCAAGTACTTAGTAGGGGCAGTACCTAACACTTAGTTATTTATAATGATGAAAAAATTTTTAGGGAAAAGTCTGTTCTGCTTTTAAGTTCTTAAAGATTATAAATTTACAAAGTGTGAGAAGGAAAACACTAGAAGTCACCATAGGAACCAGGCTTGGGCCTGCTGTAAGTAGGCCAATGGTGCACCAGAGTCTCCAGGGCATCCCTGAAATGCAGCCTTCCGGAGCGCACGCCCAGGATACATTCCATGGGTCTGGAGGGCTGCCCATAATGGTTTTTTCCCCCTCAGAAAGCTACCCAGGTGATAACCAGATGCACAGTTAAAATTAAGGGGTGCTGAAGCTGGTCTGGGAAGAAGTCAGATGAGTCCCACTTCGGTGAAATTCGGCAAAGGAGAGGAAGTGCTGGAGCAGAGATGAACAGACAAGCTGAGGGGTGTGTAGGTGTGCCTGAGTGTCTTGGAAGAGGTCCACCAAGATACCCAAGATAGGTATGGCCCACCGACAACCTTCAAAGCCTAGGGCTCCTAACGTGACTTACCCAAAGCTGACAAAAAGGGGCTTACCACAGAACAGCAGGTGTGCCTGAGTGGGTCCAAAGGCAAGAGGGTTCTGTATAGGGAACCTATCCATGTGTGATGTGATCTAGTGGCTCAGCTCTGGTTCTGAACACAGACACACGTGGCATGCAGAGAACATCCGTGAATAGGTCTCCCGTGGGGAATCAGGCCTGCATTGTACCTAGGCCACTTTGAGACTTGCTTTTGCTAAAAACTCCCTCACCCTGAATTGAGGAAACGTTTACTGCATATCTTTAAAGTAACTTCCTAAAATCTATGCTAAACCTCTCAAGTTTGGGTGTGACCAGTTCAACCTCTTTTCCCTTTATATTTGCAAATGACCTTTATCTTACAGGGATTAGCAACATTCTTTCTTTTGTTATGGTAACCACCTAAAGTGAACCTGTGCATAGTTAATGAGAACCATCCTGGATGTAATGTACCTAGAGTGTCAATAAAAGCCTGTTCAGGAGAGTGTCCGGGCCCTCTCTCTCCCTCAGAGAGTGGCCATGCAGGCTGGCCCTCTCTCTCACTCCCTCACCCTCTCCCTGGCCCCCTCTCTCGCCTCTCCCTCACCCTCTTTCGCCCGCGTGCTGGCGCGCGCTCTCTCTCTCTCTCTCTCTTTCTCTCTCTCTGTGGGAGAGCAGCCACGCAAGCCCTAGCACTCTCTCACTTAGAGAGTGGCTCACATCCCTTTTTCTCCACTGGATTCCTTTAGTCCACGTGAATTTGTTCTTCACTTGTCCGGGGATATAGGACAAGCATTCCACAACAACACGTGGTCCTGCTGGATGGGACCACGGACAGTTCTGCGTGAAATTAACTCCATTATTAACTGGTCAAACGGGAAGAAATTACTTGTGAGCAGAAAGTACAGCAGGATTTGAGCAACAAAGTTACTCATCTGAGAAGCTTCAACTGAACATCTACCAGGAGCAACTAACGTGCCCATGGGGGAAAGGGTGGGATTGTGTGTCAGACCTTGGTTGTAACAGAATCTGTCCACTCCAAGTTAAGCCATTTTTAAAGAGTGATACCTAAGTGAACTAGAAAGCCAACTTATTAATCTAAAATTAGAAATATATTCTATAGGTAGGTCCACTCAGAAGATGAAAATACAGTTCTATAACCAGGCAGCCAGCTATTCCCAAGAAGTATTTCCAGTAAGCCTGAGAAATAATAATTTAGGAACATTTCTAACTAAACCAGAGCTGTTTGTCTAGAGTTGGAAATACTCTTACCTGGGGAATTGATTTAGTTAAGTTTCTGATGACAAAGAAAATCCATTTGAATTAGCATAAGCAAAAATAGGGCAGGAGAGAACTTAGAGGAAGTTGGGATACCTCAAAGAAAAGTTAAACGGGCTTTCAAAGGGTCAAACACTAGAATTGTTCTAGAGACCTCAATGACAACAGTGTGTGAGACTTCACTATCAAGCTCTGCAATCAGATTCCGAGCAATTTCCTCCGCCAATTGCTCAAGATAAACATTGGCTAATCTCTGATATAGCAGATGGACATGGCCGCCAGGACCCACCCCTGGGGTTGGGAGAGGAGTTCTCAGAGTAGGGACGCAGGTAAAGGCTGCATTTTGGGACCTGTCACAGCTTGAGCACTGAAAGCCTGTGTCCTGGGAAACCCCTCAGTCCAGGTAAATTGGGGTGGTTGGTCACCCTAGTTAGAAAGGCAAGCAAAAAGTGTCTAATAAAATAGCCTAGAGAAACCATAGACTCATCTGGGTTTCGTTTTTCTAGACTTCCAGACAGAACACCAGTCATCTTTTATGGTTTTGCTCCAAGTCGATGGATTACGGCTTCCACAGATCACATTCCCCCCCACCCGCCCCACCCGCCCCACCAGAGTTGTGAGCTCTGTAAGAGCAGCCACCTGCCTTTTCGTGAACTTACCCGCAATGGTCGTAGCAATCTCTAACAAATAGCACGCGATCCTCAGTGTGCTCTGCAAGATGAGTAATATGCCCTTCATTTCTTATACCGTGACTGAGACAAGGCTCAGACTTTTCCGCAAGAAATGTACTACATGCTTACAAAATTATAGCAACTAGCATGAAATTGAACACTGACGTGAAAGATACAGTTTCTTCCTTCTCAGCCAGAGCCCTCCCTTACCGAGAGGCTTTCTTGCCTAGCCTGTGATCTGCCTCCAGGTGGCAGAAGCCAGCTTTAACCTCCACCCGTGTAAGGGATTTCATAGCCATGAAGTCCCTTTTCAAACCCTAGCCAGATTTGGTATTGTGAGGGGAAAAAAACGGTCCAGGAAATCTGACTGCTTACGACTTATGTCTTCAAAGGAATCATGAGTGAACCTTGGCCAACTCCTGGGAATGTGGCCCTCAGAATGTTTTTTGTGTTAGTGATTGATGAATTTGTTATATACACCTGAAGCAATGGACCATGCTCTACTGGCTTTTGAGCTTGCCTTACACAAACACCAAGATTAATGATGTGCACCTGGTTTCATTGTTGCTGTCCTTGGGTCTGGTTGCCAAGGACCGCTGCAAAGCAGAATGTGTCTACTTGACCAGCACTCACTAAAAGCCTTAGACCTTAACCCTCTCGATTGGGCAGACATTCCACATGCGTCGCTGTAGTTCCCATTAGAACAGAGCGCTCCTTCGCGGCCTCTGACAGCCTCTCAGAAGCCCATGCTGGACCTCTCTGGACTCCACTGCTGCAAATCTTTTTCTCTGCTTTTGCTCTATATTCTTTGTTGTAGTAAATCATAGCAGCACGTATTATGTGCTACTGAATCTAGAGTCCTCCTGGTGAATCACCAAATGCAACATGCAATGTTTCCATTTTTGTTTACATCGTCAGTTTGCACACCTTGGCATCTCTTGTCTTCTCCAGGAAGAATCCATTCACAACTAAAGCCCTTACAGCATTGAGCACGTTTTACTGAATATTGTCTCAGCTGTGGGGTGTTGGGAGGGTTAAATAGCGAAGAGAAATTTTTCTGTTGTGCATCCCTCTGGGTTCAACTTCAGAAAATCCCATCGGACGCATTTCTTCTCCCAAGTCCCTCTGGCGGTGCTGTGACCTCTGTCCGCCCTTCCTCCCACACCATGCACAGCCTGTCCCCTATCCTCAGGAGTAGTTCAACTGTGTCCTCAAATCTGCCTATCCTTCTCAGGTAAAAAATGTTTTCCAATCATCAGGACTCACTTTCCTGAGTTGGCAGTTTACTGGCCATTTATTTTCATTTCGTTGTTTCTTTTGAAGATCTCACTTCTACTTCCACCCTTCCCAAAGGAATTTTTTCAGTATTCTTTCTAACCGCTTCCAGTACTTTCCCCGAAAGGAGTTCTGGCAAGTTCAGCTTTTTCATCTGATCACATTAGAACACCTGCCGTGGAGCCCAGTCCACAGGGGAGATAACACTGAGCCCACCCCACAGTCTCTCCGCCTGCTTCCTCCGTCCACCGTGGCCCCCGAGAGGCTGCCTTCGGCTAGGGCCCTGTGCAGCAAGCTTGACAAATACGGCTCTAAACTCTTCCTGAAGACCAAGACCCCCAAATAACAAACATCCTGCCAATCTGAAGCTCAGTTACCAAGTCGCCATTCTCTGCAAACAGCGTCTTTTCCCCGTATTGACAGAATAGTGGCCTTAGCCTCCTGTCTACAACCCAGTCACCTTCACATCACACAACCCAATCTTCTCAAGGTAGACACTCAGTTCACACAGAGGTCAAGTCTCCTGGACTGCGAAGGTGTTTCTGAGGAAGGAGATAGTCAAGTCCTTGCAGGTATCTCTAAAGTGGAGTAGGTAAGGAAATCAAAGTGGAAACTAGACACTGATCGAAAAGTTCATTTCCTGTCCCCTCGTCAACGATGCCATTGCTGAGACTTGCCTTAGGTTTGCTCAAAGAAACTGTAGTCTTTAGAAACAGGTAGGGGAATAAATCTTTAAAAAAAATATTGACCTTTGGTTAGCTAGTTCTGGAGGTCTTTAATTCTAAAAGAACAAGTGATCTTAAATCAATCCTCTGAGCAATCTGTTTCTTAGGGAATTGAAGAATTATCCCTAGGTCCTTTAAACTTCCAAAGTTGTATACATTCTCACTGGAAACTTGGCAAACTCACATATTGATATAATTTTTAAAAGTGAGGTATCTGGTCAACAGGCATCAAAAGGAACTAAATATTAAAACACTTATTTCCAGGATAATTCCAGCAACCAGCTGTTTGTTTTTCTCAAGGGGAAAAGCTCCCGTTAGGTTTTAGTAAATGAGGGATTTTCTTCCAGTATCTCCACTCTACTAGCCTATCATGGAATCACATTGTGTTTCAAGCCAAAAATAAGCTATATTCTTTTTTATTTCCTTCTGTTTTCTTTGTATTTCCCCTTGAAAGAGACTGAAAGTCTCAAGAGAAGTGGGACTCATGGTTCACAGCCCTTCGGCTCCAGATAAAAGGACTTTATTTTTAAGCCAATCCCTAAGTAGAAAGACCCAAAAAAGGAAATATGTGAGTATAAAAAAATCTCTTCTCAAAATGCACGAGAGCCTCATTAATTTGAAAACATGTTTTCTCTCATAAATCGCTCCCAAAAGAGATGTTTAGTACTTACCTACCACCTGTATTGGAGGCAATTAAACAAGCAAGGGAACATTCCTTCTTTCTTGTAGGGGAGAGACTGGTGAATTGCATTTTAAATAAGCACTCTTTCTTCTTAAAACACAAACACACGCACAAGCAAACAGTAATACACTTAAAAGGCTATCACAGATTTCACTACAATATTTACTGAAGAGAAGTTAATAATCAACAGCACCAGTAATTGCTGCAGACTAGTTGTTACTAGTTGTTTATGGAAAGCTCTTCTGGTCTGAGGGAAAAAAGCATGACCTTGCAGTTGTGCAGATAGGCTCAGGTTCTGGTGTGCCATTACAGGCTTGCGCCACTTAACAGGACCCGTTCTGAGGACTGCGTTAGGCAGTTTCGTCCTCGTGGGACCATGGAGTGCACTTAACAAACCTAGAAGGTAAGCCTACTGCACACCCAAGCTGTATGGTAGAGCTCACTGTCCTGTAGGGGAGGAAAAATCATTTTCCCTCTACCTTTCTGGATTCTTGGCTAAGACAGACCTGAAATAAATGACAGATTAACAGGAGATAAACAAACAAAAGTTAAAGAGCATGTATATCTCCTGTACACATGGCAGCAACCCAGGAAAACTGAATAACTCACCAAAATGGCGGAAGCCACCACTGTAAATACCGTCTTCATTGAAGACAAAAAAAGACATGGGGGGTGGGGTGAGGGGAGTCAGTTAGGGGAGGTTACCAAGAAGAACCCCTGCAGGGTTGTAATGCAAGTTGCCAAATATCCTTATGCCAAATAGATACATGTTGCGTTGACAAATTCTGTTCCTGTGCAGCTCCTAGAACACAAACCCGCATAGCAGGTCACTATACTGAATACTGTAGTCACTTGTTATGTCTCCACACCCCGTGGGTCAGAGCCCCCAGATCGCGGTTGGTCTGCCTGGTGTCACTCGTATCAATAGGATGGGACAGTATTTGGAAAAGCAAGTCAGAAACTTTATTCCTTGGCCAAAGAACGGAGAAGGATAATCAAATGCCTAATGATTCCTCTTTGCAATCCTGGGGAATTAGGAAAGTATCAGATGGTGGGGGGTGGGGCCGGCTGGGAGCTTAGTTGGTTACGGGGTAGGCAGTTAGGCATGGGCAGAGCAGGGAAGAAGGGCCAAGTACAGAAGGTCAGCAAGCAAGGCGGAAAGCCTTGCACGCCTAGCAATGGGAAAAACTGGGAAAATAAGGACCTCATCCCTAGGGTGACCTTTTATCCCCTAGCATTGAGACAGGCCAGTAAGCCAGGACAAGTAGAATAGGGAAACTGAGACAAAGAGCTGAATTTACAGTCAGATACAGCTCATCTCCCTAGAGATAACATCTAGGCCTCAGTTGTATTTCAGAAAAGCAGCAAAACCAGGTGGGAGACACAAGGACCAGCTGCAAAGACCAATGATCCTGTGCCCTGGCCCTGACTAATCAGTGGAGACCACAACTCTGAAAGGGCACACCTGGAAACTGACGAGTATTCTATTGAGATCCTCCCCTGAAATTCCCACCAGCAAGAGAAAAATAAAAGCCTCAAGACAAAGGACCCAGCGTACCCTCCCCCTCTGGGGAGCCCACCCATTCCATTCCCTCTCTTCCCCCATGGTCATGCATCTTCTAAACTTTAAGGGACCCCACAAGACTTGCAACCAGGGGAGCAATGGGCAGCAGCAGCTCATCCCAGGCTAATCTCCTGAACCTGTCTCCAAGGCTCCCTTTTCTCTGACTTCTCGGTGAGCTAAGGCAGCCCAGCCTAGGCTCTCCTGTTGCTTCTTCTATGCTAAGCCCTTCCTTGTTTCACTGTCTCCAGCTTTAATAAATGCATCCTCATAGTCACCTGGACTTGTGCTGTGAAATCTTTCCTGCACGAAGTCAAGAACCCACACGCTACTGTCTGGCCCTAGGCGAACCCTCTCCAGGCCTTCCATCCGGAAACAGCAGATTGCTGGTCCTGTGGTTTGGACCCTCCCCTGATCTTTTCTTTCCTGGCATGTTGTTAGTCATGCAGGTTAGACCCCTGTAGAGAGGAACAAACAAGAGAGCTAGAGAATAGCCCTTAAGCATTAAGCCCCCAGGAAAATGAGGTTCTGACCTGCACCAGATGCTTTAGGCTTCAGTGGTGTTTTAGCTCCAGGCGCAGAAAAACACCACCACCAGACAAGTGACGCCAAGGCTGACCTCAGGACCAGTTTCCCTGGTGCAGACCAATCAGCAGAGACCACGACTTCAAAAGGACACACCTGGAAAGCTGATGAATATCCTTTTGAGATCCTCCCCTGAGACCGCCCCTAAAATCCCTGCCCTTAAAAGCTCTTAGGACTGAGGACCCAGTGTGCTCTCCCTCCCCGAGGAGGCCAGGGCCTTTCCCCTCCCCTCTCTTCTTCCTCTCCTTCCCCTCCCCCCACCCTTTGCTTCCCTTCCTCCTCCTCCTCCTCCTCCTCCTCCTCCTCCTCCTCCCCCCCCTCTTCCACCTTTACCTTCCTCTTTCCTGAGCTCCAAGGACCCTTTCTTTTGCCTCTGTACTTTGTTTCCTAAACCCATTTTTTCTAGGCTCACTTCTACCTCTGTGACTTTTTAAATAAACTTTCCCTTGTAGTTTGTCTTGGCTCTGAATTCTTTCCTAGACAGAACTCAAATACTGAGGTTGCTGAATCAAGGTCCAGTCCGACTCCACCAGTCTAACTAACACCTGGTGCCATTCTTGCTTCCACCAGCACCTAGAACATCATCAGTTGATACCAAGGGTGTGGGTTGCATCTCAGGTCAGGGCACACACAAGAAGCAACCAATGAATGCATAAGTAAGTGGAACAACAAATCGATGCCTTTTCTTTCTCTCTCTGTCTCTCTCTCTCAAATCAATAAATAAACAATTAATTAATTAATTAAATAAAGAGCCTAGGGCTTGTAGGCTAGTCCAAGGGTGGGGATGCTGAGGAAGGAGTGGTAGAGTTCTCAGATTTCTACGGGAGCAGGGACAGTTCCCACATGTGCTTGGAGCATGCTTAGCCATGTATCACATGTCTCATTTTCATTTTAAGCCTCCACCTTTGGGCATGACTTTTTGTGCAGCAATGAAGAAAAGTTCATCAAGAGGTTGTTTGGGAAGGGGTTTCAGGTGCCATCTTGGACTTTTCGGGCACACACCGCTGGTTGTTCTTGGGTTTCCTATCTGACTCCTGCCAGCAGTCTCAACTAGTCCTGGAATTTCTGCTTTTCCTGGGTGAGTTCAGACTGCTTTTGTCAGGGGATATGTTAGAGGTAATACAAGAAGGTCAGAAGAAGTTTAAAGATTAACTAAGGATGTGGCAGCACGACCCAGTGAAAGTCACACAGTGGTGTCTGTGTAATTCGTGGCATTATGAAGCTAGGACAGCTATGACATTACTCAGTGATAGGAATTTTTCAGCTTCATTACAATCCCATTGGATCACCATGGTACATGTTGTGCATCGTTGACTGAAATGTCATTATGCGGCACAAGACTACACAAGCTGTGTGGTCTCCAGCAAGTTCCTAAACCTGCTCATGCCTCAGTTAGCTCACTTGGTAATGAAATCTAACATAACTCACATTATTCAATGCTTACCACATGCCAGGTACTGCATGGAGGGTAATCACTACAGTTTCCAGAGGTAGGTGCTTTTTAAAAAAAAATTTTTTTTAATTTTTTAAAAGATTTTATTTTTAGAGAGAGGGGAGGGAGGGCAAAAGAGAGGGAGAGAAACATCGATGAGTGGTTGCCTTTCCCATGCCCCCCACTGGGGACCTTGCCTGCAACTGAGGCATTTGCCCTGACTGGGAATCGAACCAGCGACCCTTTGGTTCGCAGGCCGGCACTCAATCCACTGAGCCACACCAGCCAGGGCCTTTTTTTCTTTTAATTTAAATTTTACTAAAGAAGAAACTGAGGCATATTGGTAAAACCTCCACCTTAAGAGGCTTGCCTGGGAATGGTGGAGTGGAGACTCAAGCCTCAGTACTGACTTCATGCTAGTAATTAATTTACTCTCAAAGTAAGGATGAATATTAAGTGCCCGTGTTTAGGATTGCCTTGGAGATTAAATAAAGTAACCAGAAAGTACCTTTCAGTGGGTATATCACACCATGGGATATTATTTTACAGCACTGAAAACCAGTGAACTACAGTTCATTTTAGGAATAAAAGCATGAATAAAAAAAGCAAGTCTCAATGTCACATACATACAGCATTATATATCCTATTTATAAAGTTCAAAATAACTAAAACTAAACAATATCTTGACTAGTGTACTTTTATATTTGATACAACAATTTAAAAAGAAGCAAGGGAATGATATACATAACATTCAAGACAGCTGTTATTTTTGAGGAGGGAGAAAGGGCGTGATACGGAGGGCATGCACGCAGACGGAAGCTACTCGCAGTGTTCTCGCTCCCTGTGTTCACAGGGAAAGATGGAGAAACGGTAGACGAAAGATGGCCTATGTGGACCAACAGTGGATGTGGCTGATGAATCCCATTATGCACATCTGAGGTCCATAAAAAAGTGACTTGCATAGTCTGAACCACATGAAACTACCTATTTTCTATCAGTTTTCACTAACAAAACTCAAAGTTAATATGTTTTAAACCAATATAAATATTGATTTTTTCTACTTACCTTTTTTCTAGCTTGCTTGATAGGATGAGGTGCCTACACAATCCCACAACACCCTAAACTTGTCATCACCCCAGCCCAGGTGTTGAGGAAGACAGGTGCCTCCATCCCAATACCAATTATAGGTCTCTCCCAAGAGCCTTATCGAAGTGATAGGTTCAGGTAGGATGATGAATAATTGTTGAATTAATGATCACTCAAAATCTCAATGTGGTTCAATGGGAGAAGAAAAAGAAAAGATTACACTGGGTGCAGAATAGGTACAGAGGATTGAGCACAGAGAGTACATCAGAAAAGATCTCGGGGACCAAATGGTTGGCTCCTTCTTGTCCTGCCTCTTGTACTAAGGGGACGTGCATTGCTACTTTAGGTTTCCTCATGTTACAGGCTCTGCAGGCTCTCCAGGATTCCCAGACTTGGAATCTGTGCCCCAAGCTAGCATCTAATTTCTGCCTTCTCTCTCAGTCTGGCTCCTGACTCCATCTCTGACCTCTGCAGCGGTTCTCAGACAGCAGCTTCCTGAGACTGTCTGACCCGGCTCTCGGTCCCTGTTTCTGGGATCTGTGCCCCATGCTCTCTTCTAAAAGCCCTACAGTAGCTTCCTATCAGCATGAAGTCCCAAATTTTGGTGGCCCTTCATGATGAGGACTTTTCCCACCTCCCCAGCACATCTCCTGTCTCCTCCCCTTTACTCCATATCCTAACCACAAAGAATTCAAAGAATTATTCCCGGAGCCCGCCACAATCCTATACCTCTATGCCTCTACATATGCTTTGTCTTTTGCTTGGAAAACTGTCTACTGCCCTTCTACTGCTGGATAATCCCTTTTATTTTTTCATCAAGACTCAGATCGGGCACCACTTCCTCCATGGTAACTTGGACACTCTCTGAGCACCTGTCTGACTGTTCTCGAAGATTCAGTCTTACTGTCCACCTAGCCCACTAGACTGAAGTTCCCTGAGAGCAGAGGCTGTGTTCTCTTGTCCCTGCACCCCAGCATCTCATGGCCCCTGGAACAGGTGCTACATTGAGGCTTGCTGACTCACTCAGTAGAATCCATCACAGCCTCTTTCTTTCAAGACCAAGCCCTCCACTGAGTCTTGGCCTATCCTTAGCAATTCCTTCAGCTTCCAGAAGACTCCATGTGTCAGATCCTGAGACAACAATTAAGCATTCAATGACAGAGAAATCTTTCTCTTCTTCTAAGAAGTTCACAGTCAAGCCAGGTGAACAGACCAGCAGTAAACTACAGTCTCACATCAGAAGTTCTGTCATAAAGTGGTACAGCAGATAAAGGAACAAAGATTTAGTGCAGTGTCAGATTAAGAAAAGGCTTGACTCCATACCTGGATTTGAATCCCACTGCTGCAC
Organism: Macrotus californicus; assembly: GCA_007922815.1. Lineage (NCBI taxonomy): Eukaryota > Metazoa > Chordata > Mammalia > Chiroptera > Phyllostomidae > Macrotus > Macrotus californicus. The sequence goes on from VMDR010005380.1 coordinate 47,397, forward strand.
TTCCTAGATGTGTGAACTTGAGAATGCCATTCTCCAAAGACTGAGTTTGCGTATCTGTAACAGAGGGAATGGTAACACAGATGCTCGGGAAAGCATGGTGTTTGGAGGGAGGGGTTATCATGATAAAGTATGAATAACAATATTCAGCATTTTAACGATGCATAAGTGTGCAGTTCAGTGACATTAAATGCATGTTGTGTGACCATCTCCACTCTCCATACCCAAAGCCTTTTCAATATCCCCCAATAAAACCCTGTGCCCATTAAACAGTGAGTCTCCGCAGCTCCCTCCCCTCAATCCCTGGAACCTCTGTTCTGCTTTCTGTCTCTATAAATTTGCCTATGCCAGATACCTTGTATGAGTGGAGCCATGCAGTATTTGTCATTCTGTGTCTGGCTTATTTCACTAAGCACAATGTTGTCCAGGTCCATTTATGTTGTAGCATATAACAAAATTTTCATTCCTTTCTATGGTTCAATAATATTTTGTTGTTTGTGTATATCACATTTTGTTTATCCATTCAATTGTTGATAGATACTGGTTATTTTCAACCTTTGGCTATTGTGCATTAAACGTGGGTATACAAATATCTGAGTTCCTGCTCTCAGTTCTTTTGGATATACACCTAGGAGTGGAACTCCTGGGTAATATTCCTGGGTGCTTCTGTGTTTAAGCTTTTGAGAAACTGCCAAACTGGTTTCCATAGCAGCTGTACCACTATACATTCATACAAGCTAATGCACGGGGGTCCAGCTTCTCCACATCCTCACTGTAACCCACTTGTCTCCAAAACCCTTCTTCTTTTTCTGACATCCTCTTAAGCCTCATCAAAAGTGGGAATTTGTCAATATGTCTTCCTTAGAGGTGAAGAAATTTTCCTAGCCTACTTCCTTCTCATAGAAGGTTGGGGCCAAGGGTTTTAAATCCTGAGAAGTCAGTTTTTCTTTTTCTAAGCCATTGATCCCTTCAAGAGCTTAACTGTCTCAAAAATTTAGTAATATTCTCATCTGATTGCACTGAATTTTATATGCCAGTAGTCACACCCACAGTTTTTTCTGGACATGCTCTTTTTTTTTTAATTCAAGTTTATTTGTTGAGATATAGCTAATATACCATATAACTAATATACCACTTAAAGTATACGATTCAATGGTTTTTAGTATATTCATAGAGTTCTACAACCATCACCCTAATTACAGAACATTTGCATCACCCGAGAAAGAAACTCCATCCCCATTAACAGGCACTCCCTATGCTCCCCAGCTTCTCCCATCCTACCCACGCTACTCCTAGCAATAGGCAAATACAAAAATCTGCTTTCTGTCTCTATGGATTTACCTATTCTAGACATTTCATATAAATAGAATCATACAGCATTAGGTTCTTTGTCACTGGTTTCTTTCACTCACTGTAACGTTTTCATGGTTTATCTGTGTTGTAGCACGCATCTATACTTAATTTCTTTTTATCGACAAACAATATTCCACAGTATGGATACATTGTATTCTGTTTATCCAACCGACGATAGACATTTGCATTGTTTCCACATTTTGGCTACTATGAATAATGTGGCTATAAACATTTGTTTACATATTTTTGAATGAACGTATTTTCATTTCTCTTTAATTAGACTTTCTGAACTTTTTACATTTCTTGCTTTGTTGCCTCTCTCCCTCTTTCCCTCTCCCCATCTCTTTCTCATGCTCTCAATTGCAATTACTTTGGGGCTATCTTGGTTGGGAAAGCAACACTTTGAGTTCATTTACCCTGAGCTATTTTGTCTAATTAAAAAGATACAGCAGGCACCACCTTAACACACACAGAGATTTTTAACAATTTAAGTCCAATAGCTTTGCCTTGATTTGATTCTTGCTGCAGGGCTGAGTTTGGTTTTTTTTTTTTTTTAGTGTTTTTTTTTATTACTAATGAAATGTAACTTTTTAAAAAAGATTTTATGTATTTATTTTTAGAGAGTGGGGAAGAGAAGGAGAAAGAGAGGGAGAAAACATCAGTGTGTGGCTGTCTCTCACACCCCCCCTCCTGGGGACCTGGCCGGCAACCTAGGCATGTGCCCTGACTGGGAATCGAACTGGTGACCCTTTGGTTCACAGTCTGGCACTCAATCTACTGAGCCACACCAGCCAGGGCAGGGCTGAGTTTTAATTAAACTTTGTTATGAGAACATTTCTCAGTGCTACTTTTTATTGTTTGAGGCTCAGAAACGGTTGCTTGTTGCAAACCATTTCCCAAATTTGTGGATACTCTCTATTCACTTTCCTGCTTGCAAACTGGCCAGTTTTTTTCTGAGCTCATCTATTTCTGATAATACCTTGCCAAACATAGTCATCAGCAACCAACACAGGCTATAAACATTCTATTTTCCAATCTCTTCTTCTAAAGCTACAAAATAATAGGAACTTGATGTGCCTTCCAAATTAGCTCAGATGCCAGTTTCACTAAAATGTTTGCCACTGTGTAACATGGCTATACACCCTTTCATCCGCCAGTAATAATGGTTTTCTGCCACCTGCTACCAGCCCCTAAGCCAGTACCTCCCTTTATGGGAATTTAATTAAAACAAAAATTTCTATGACATCCAGCATAGCCTAGGTTATGTTACAATAAAAAAAAAAAAACACCCAGAATATCAGCAGCTCAATCTTACAAAAGTTTATTTCTTGCTTATGCTGCATGCCCAGTGAAGTTAATCATGGTAATGAGAAAGTAAAAATAGCTAGGACTGTAAAAATCGACCCCATCATTCATCAGAATGGAATAAAAGACAGAAAGCCAGCTGCAAAGTAAACAGGAAACATCATGTCCCCCAAGGACACATTGCAGTTGTAAAATGTCATAACAACCCTGGTGACTATTGCTTTCTTACTCACTGAGAAACTCTTCTCTAAAACTAGAGATTACCATAAATTTAAGCAATTTGGTTTAAATTGCTGTTGGAAATGATATCAGTAAGAATGACACAACCCACACTTACCTGGGGGTCTAAGGTACTGTGGTAGGGGAGCAATCTGGATCCACAGCCCAGGTGCAAAGCTCCAGATAAGGGTTTCCGCACACCACATTCCACATCAATCTTCACTTCCTTTTTGCTAAGGAAACAAGACCCTGGGTCTGCTTTGCAGTTTGGATGTCATGTTGACCGCTTTACACAGCCTTGTTTGGCTTGAAGCTTATCAAAACACTGATTTACCTCACTTTACTTTCCCCCCAGACTTCTATCTATTCTAACTCTATCTTCCCCTTTGTTTGGTGAGGTGCCCCACAGTTTCTCCAGTGTGTGATCTCCCCCACAGCACCGGGTCAATCAGTCTGGTTTTACCTAACAGAAGGTTTGTCTTCAGTAGTTTGGGGCTGAGTGGGCGAAAACTGGACATTCAACTCATTCTGAACTTTTGACCTAGGAGGATCTGTATTTTATGTAATGACATAATTTTAAGTTCTTGTCAGACCATCTTAGTTTCCCGATGATTTCTTCTTCTCTGGAGAGGTGAAAGAGGGGACTGCTGACTGGAGCTATGGCTGTCGAGCCACGAAATCATCGTCAGGATCCCAAGGAGGAGAGGGATTGAGCGGGGCTGGAAGGAAGACCAGAAGAATAGATATCCCAGTCTTTCTCTTTCATCCTTCAGTCTCAGCTTTTGTGCCTCTCGCTGGTCAAACCTAACTGGGCCCCCCAAAGCAAGAGAACCCAGGAGATGCATTAGTGAATGTCAACCTTTAGAAGCACAGTAAAGGGTCGAAAAGGATAGATAATGGGCTGAGACTGGACGTGGGGCAAATGAAGACTCATCAGCATAAGTGGGCTGAGGAAGCAAAGGAGAAGGTGGACTTGGGGAAACACATGAAATAGGACCCATTGCTCATGACCGGCTTGTCACAGATGCAATCTCTGTCTTGTCTGGGTTGGCACTTTTCTGGGCATCCTGTCATGGGTGGACGGTCTTAATTCATTCTAAGGCTTTCTCGAGGTGGGTGGGGGGTCCATCCTCACTCCTTCCAGCCTATGTTCTTCTCAGTGAGCCAGTTGCTAGAGCTGAACCATCACCACTATCTAATTTTAGAGTATTTTCTTTACCCCCAAAATAAGCTTCATGTCCATTAAGTCACTTCTCATTCCTCCCCGCAGCACTAGGCCACTACTAACCTAGTTTCTGTCTTTAGGAATTCGCCCATTCTAGACATTTCATACAAATGGAATCCTATGTGGTCTTTTGTGACTTGCTTCTTTCACTTAGCATAACGTTTGCGAGGTTCATCCACGTGGCAGTATGTATCAGTACTGCATTCCTTTTTACGACTGAATAATATTCCATTGTATGGATGCACTACATTTTGTTCACCCATTTGTCAGCCGATGGACGTTTGGGTTGTTTCCACTTTTTGGCCGTTCACTTCCACTCTTGCCCTCGGGCACTGCTGGGCATGGAAGTCTTTGCTGACAACAGCTGAAAGAAAGCTGTTTAGATCCAGGAAGGGGTCTTCTATTTGATTTTAAAGGAGTTGCAAACGATTGACTCTGTTTCTATTTCTCTTAATTCATTTTTGTTTGATTCTCAGAGCTATGTTCCTTTGAATGGAATGAGAAGTGACTTAATGGACATGAAGCTTATTTGGGGGGTAAAGAAAATACTCTAAAATTAGATA
>VMDR010005381.1:0-52037 GCA_007922815.1 Macrotus californicus
TTGGGCCCTGGACAGGGTGGCTCAGTTTGTTGGTTCGATTCCTGGTCAGGACACATACCTGGACTGTTGGTTCGAGCCCTGGTCAGGTTCATACAAGAAGGGCACCAGTTGATGTTTCTCTCTCACATTGATGTCTCTGTCTCTCTCTCCCTTAGCCTCTTTCTTGGAAAGCAATGAAAAAAGTATTCTTGGGTGAGGATTAAAAAAAAAGATGTTTTTTCCACAATGGTCTGAGTCAATTAGATACCTATGTGGAAAAAAAAAGAATCTTGATTTCCATGTTACACATTATTTAAAAATATCAGTTCCATGATCTAAACGTGGAAGATAAAATAATTCAACTTGAGCTGAAAAAAATAGGGGTCTATTCTATGACTTGGAGGTAGGCAATTGTTTCTCAAACAGGACACAAAAAATAATAACCATAAAATAAAGAATTGATACATTTAACTACATAAAAAAATTAAGAGACTGAAAATCGACCCACAAAATGGGAAAAGATATTGGCAATATATTTATCTGACAAAAATCTTCTATCCAGTGTAGATAAATAGATTTTATTAATTGAAAAGGAAAAGATAGAGAATCTAACAGATAAGTGGGCAGAGGTCATGAACAGGGACTTCAAAAAGAACATATCCAAATGACTAATATACACATGTAAAATTCTTAAATCTCATCTTCAGGAAAATGCAAATTTAAACCATAATGTGACACTGCTACACACTTACCATAATGGCTAAAATTAAAAAGACTGACAATAATAAGTGTTGATGAGGTTGTGTGGTACAATCAAAATTCTCATTTCCTATATTATGGTGTCATACAGTGTAAACTGGTGCAACACCTTGAAAAACAACATGTCAGTACCTACTAAAAGCTACATGTCGATATCTACTAAAAGCTGAACCTATACATACTACATGATCCAGTGATTCCACTACCAGTGTTTGCCGAGCAACCCTCCCTCAAGTGCAGTCTTCCAGTTCTGTTCCCTTTACGTGGACATCCAGTGCTTCTGAGGGTCTCATTGTGGCCATTCTCTGTCCAGGGTACCATGCCCTTGGACTTGTAAAGCTGCAAGCCTTCCTGCTGACCAAATAGTGTGGCATTCCTTACCATCCTAACTGGGCCTGAGCCAGGTTGTTTCTCACAGACTTGGGGAGCAGGGGCTGCCCTCTGGTGTGTGCTGTACTTTGTAACTGAGGCCCCAAGAAGTTCTGCTTGTGCCCCGTTCTCACAAAACCCCTCGGCTTTTAAAATACACCTTCCTGCTGGCCCTGTCTCCAAGACCAAGGCCACAGACACATGCTGTCCTTCCCATCTGTCTTTCCCCCTAGGCATCTGCCTTCATCCTCCAAGTGCAAACAGATGTCTGCAGGCTACTGGTGACCCTGGTTGTCAGATACTCAGGTTCTAGGTCTTGCTTTAGGCCCACTGGGAACCCTGCCACATGGTGCACCTGTTGGGAATGCTCTGGGATGCCAGTAACCGAAATCCCAACCAACAGCACGTTAAATCCATAGGCATTTGCTTTTTCTTTAAGAAATCTAGAGGTAGGTAGAGGCTAGTGTTGGTTCAGCTGCTCACTTGAGTCTTCAGGGAGCCAGGTGTTTTTATTTCTGCTCGCTCTGAAATCCTTACTTGCTAGGTTTTTGTCCGTGTCCTTGAATCAAAAGGGCTACTGAAGCTCAACATGTCACAACCATGTTCAAGGCAGAAACAAGGGGAAGAGATAATATAGCTCACTCTTTTTTCTCACCTGGATTTTTTATCAGGGGAGAAAGTCTTCTGCACCACAAATCTCTTCCTCAGCAAACTTTCTTTTTTCTCCTTGGCCAAAACTGAGTCACACTGGCACTCCTAGATACAAAGGACCCTGGAAAGTGAGGGTTTGGTAGTTCAGAGTAGCTTTTGCATAGCCCACCACCAGCGCCAGTAGGTAGGCAGACAGAATAACAAACAGAAACAATGTTTAACACACTGATTACGCAAAGAGTTGGATTTACCTGTTTGGCTGGTCTTTCTTAGATATGTACTTACCTAATCTTCCCCATGCAGCCTTTGAAATTACTTGCTTGATTTTTCTGTGTTTTCAATCAAAATGAGGTTTTCCTCTGGTAAATATAATGATTTCCTAATAAAAGTGCCAAATTATTTCATTGAGTGGTGACTTCAGTCTCTCCTCCCTGCTAATTGTTTGAACGTCAGAGTCCGTCCCCCGCCCCCCCGTGTCATTCCAGGCAGTTTGATGGACAAAAGGTAGGAGAAGTCTCTGCTCAATCAAGTATCTAATTAATGCAGGTGCAGTATGCAAATTGCTGACTTTCTACAAATTCAAATAAGATAAAACATGCTTACAGCTGCTTGTACAGTATCTAATGCCTTTTTCTGAAGCTCTTAACATTTTCCCAAACACTACCTCTTGTGTGCCGTAGAATGCTATCTTTTGGAAGCTGTTCCTTTTTTCCTTCTTTCCTTTGCCCACATTGCCTTCCTCTGGCTTCGGTGCTTCGCTGCCACTCCTTGCCGACTGTCTCGTGTGGGCGAGGCACACGTCCAGCAGAGAGAATGACAGGTCGCTGAGTGTTTACACTCGTGTTTAGTCTAATCGCAATATGTGCCCTGATCTGGACGTGGCACCTCCTCGTAAACAAGAGACATTTATATACATGGTGTTTTCACAACCTAGTTGTCTCAGCATCACTGGGTATTTCCAGTTCTCTTTCACGATGCATTTCGAACAAATGTTGTGTGCCAGGAATTCTGGATGGCTCTTCCCAACAAGTTGCTTCTGTTTTTGTATTTACCTGTATTTCCTATGTACAGATATGCAGAGAGAACTGCAAATTGTTGCTCTTTAAGGATTCCTTCACTCCAAACATTCTGTGACCCTGATTGCAGCTCTCAGTATGTCTGAGGTGTAATGTAGTAAAAAGGTAAAGGCTTAAGGGAAAACCAAGAGAGAAGAGATTGCTTAGAAAATGCAAGATGTGCTAATTAAGAGAAGAATGGCAAAGAAAGAACCTGTACATGGGGTTTTAGGACACAGAGAAGAAAGGAAATGTGACTTTTAAGGTCAGACTCTGAGAGATGGTTAGCTTAACAGCTGAGTCAGGTGCCCATTGAATCAGAGTTCCAAAATCAAGGTTTTGGGCTGCAGCCTAACATCATTTTCTGCACTGAAGTCACCAAACCTGAGGTCAAGTCTGGAAGGCAGAGGGCAAAGGAAACAGCCGTGAGCAGGGACCCCACTAAAGACATTGCAAGGCTGGTGTGGGGGGACTCTGCTAGTACTGGCGGTCTCTTCAAAATTTTTGTTTTCACAGATCCAGTTTAGTTGGAGCCTTAAATTTTTTGTTTTTGCAAAATGTATTTTTCATTTGCATTTAAAAATGTCTTCGTTGACATATGATTCACATACCACATAATTCATTCATTTAAAGTTTAGAATGCAATGATTTTTGATATGTTACATTATTACTCCACTTACATTGTGGTAAAATACATCTAACATATAATTTGCTACTGCAACTATTTTTTAAATTCTAATCCGAGGAATTTTTTCACTGCTTTGGGAGAGGTGGGGGGGAGAGAGAGAGAGAGAGAGAGAGAGAGAGAGAGAGAACTGATTTGTTGCCTCTTGTAGACTCCCTGACTGGGGATCAAACCTGCAACCTAAGTATGTTCCCTGACCGGGAATCGAACCAACAACCTTTCAGTGCACAGGACGACACTCCAACCGACTGAGCCACCTCGCCAGGGCCATTTTTAAGTGTATAATTCAACGGCATGGGTTATATTCACAATGCTGTAGAACTGTCACCACAACCTACTTCTAAAACGTCATCACCCAGCAGTACGTTTTCATCACTCTGAAAGATGCCTTCTCTGTGTGGGCAGACCGAGAAGAGATGCGCCTTCCTCTGGGCTGTCAAACCCCAGGCCTGAGTGTGTTTGGTGGTGAACAGAGCGTGGCGGGAGCCTAGCCCCTGGGCCCGGGCCCACGGGCACCACACACACCCACAGCCTCTGCAGCAGCACTGTGGACACTGCCACCCCAGCCTGAGTGCCCAGACAGAGCCAGGGCTTGTCCTCTGAACGGAGGAGAAGGGGCCTAGGCGTCTGCTCGCTCGCTCTTGCCGCGCGCTGACTGCGGGGCAGGCCTGGGCTGTGCGCGTGTCGCGCCTTCAGAACGGGACTGCTCCTGCTTTACCTGCCCGCCCAGAGGACCGGCCACTCAGCCTGCCTCCGCGCGCCCCTGGTTCTCCTAACTCCAGTGGGGACTTGGGGATCTGTGGAGCTGTGCAGCCTGGATGAGACTGAAGGCAGCGGGGCTCGTGGAGACAAGAAGAGGACCGAGGAAGGCCAGGCTCTGAGGCGACACGTCTGTTCCTACTCCCTCAAATCAGTTTCCTGGGGCGGCCACAACAAGTTCCCCAGGGCTGTGCTTGTCCGAAGGCTCTAGGGGAAAATCCTTCCCCACCTCTGCTAGCTTCTGGTGGCCCCAGCATCCTTGTCATTGGATCTGGGGGCCATTTGATTTGTTGACACTTGGGGTAATCCAGAATGATCTCCTCCTGAGATCCTTAATTTAATTAAATCTGCAAAGACCCCTTTTCCAAATAAGATCACGATCACAGCTTCTGGGGATTAGGACATCCACACGTGTCCTACTGGGGGGTTACCATTCAGCACTGTGATGTCCCCCTCTGCCCTTGACTGACAGCAGTGCAGAAGAAGCTCTTTGATCCACCACTGCCGAGGTCAGTGCCATGTCACCTCTGTATACTGTGACGGTGGTGGCACAACCTCGGCCCAAAGCTGGTGTCAAACGGGCCATTCCTGAGAGATACAACCATTTCCATGGCAGGTCCAAATCACGCGACACGACCTAACGAGCCGTAACGGACTCCTACTGGGTGTGTTCGCACACGCCAGGACACGCGGAGTGACGGCGCTGTGCACACTAACTTGTCTCCTCGGTGGGAGCTAGGAATGGCCTGAACGCGAGCATAGTTCGTGGTTCCTCGAGCTAGTTCTCTTTGATCACTGACAGCTGAGACGCCAGTGGGGGCGTGCTCTTTTTTAAACAGAGCTGCCTTTCCCTCAGAGCTGAGGTAGAAATGGACCCTTAAGTCAGGTGCCTGGGGTGGAGAAGGCAGGGCCTGCCAGCTGCCTTCTGAGGCTTCCAGAGAGGTTTTCTGCCCAGCCCTCCTACCCTTACTTCAGTGAGGCAGGGGCTGAGGCCGGGTCTGCTTTGGAGCTCAGAGCTTGAAGAGCTGCAGGGCTGGGACAGGGGTGGGGAGAAGAATTCTTGTTTTTCTCCCTAGATGTTGTCTGTGAAGAGAATTTGACAACTTCTTCCCCTTAACTCCCATCTGGCTTTTCCCTTTTCTAAGGACTCGCTTTTAGATGAGCACCATGCAGATGAAAAAGAATTACAGCCGCGGCCCCATACGTCAAGGTTGCAGGTTTGAATCCCGGTCAAGACACACACAAGAGCCAACCTATGAATGCATGTTTGAATGAAACAGCAAGTCAATGTCTCTCTCTCTCTCTCCCTTCCTCTCTATTAATAAATTAAAAAATTAAAAAAAAATCACAGAGTGTGGCTGAAGGGTTTACTATAGGTGCTTAGTGGTTGAAAGGTAGACAGATATGTGGTTGACCCTTGAACGACATGGGTTTGAACTACATAGGTCCACTTACACATAGATGTTTTTCAATAAACATGTGCAGTACCATAAATGCATTTTCTCTTCCTTCTGATTTTAAAAATAACAGTTCCTTTTCTTTAGCTTTCTTTATTATAGGAATATGCTATATAATACATAAACATATAAAATATGTATTAACTGACTGTTTCTTACTGGTAAGGCTTCTGGTCAACATAGGTTGTTAGTAGTTAAGCTTTTGTTGAGTCAAACATTATATATAGATTTTTGACGGTGCAGGGGAGTTGGTGCCTTAACCCCACATGGTTCAAGGGTCAACTGTGTCATACATATTAAGCTTATAGAAGATTAAAAGGTAAGGGAAAAAGCAAGGCAATCACAGACTCTGCACACACATGTAAGCTATATGAAACATTTCAAGACTTCACTGATGGACAGCATCACTGGGAAGATGCTCTGAGAGAGGTTTCCAGTCAGCGGGGGAGCCATGCTCCATGGGAGGAACAAGTTTCCCATGTGGGTGAGAAGGACATGTAAGCAGAGACCAGATTCTGGAAGGCAAGACGAAAAGGGCGTACAAGTGGTGAACCTTGTGTAAAAAGAATGACTAATCAGGAGCCTTAGACCCTGGTCCACAGGGAAGCTGGGGCAGGCGAAAGGGTGGGGCTCTAGCAGGCAGCATCGAGGCTCTGCAGCTCTGGTCTGGGCTCTGGGTGATGCTGGTAGAACCTGGGAGAGCAGAGTGATGCCTTTGCAATAAGTGGAAGTCTGTGGAATTAACGATTTCCATCCTTGCTTCTAAATGGCTGGGTAGGATTCGGTATGTACTTAATACATTTAACCTAGAAATGAAGGTCTCTCTGCAGAAATCCTTGCCTCAAATGGCTTTCACAAAATGTGTGAGAAAGATGCAGGATGAAACAAGAAAACCAACATTAATTGAGAAGCTAGTATGTGTCAGGCACTGTGTTAGGTGTTTGTGTATGTGTGTGTGTGTGTGTGTGTACCCATATCTTCTCACGTCATCTTCGTAGTGAGTCTCGGAAGTAGTTCTTGTTACTCGTGAGGAAAATGAGGATCTGAGAGTACCAGTGATTTGCCCAAGGCCACACAAAGTCATGGGCCTACGTCAAACCTGGGTCAGCTTCACTCAAGGCCTGTTCATTCCATAAACGTTTTCTGCGCTCGAACTCTAAGCTGGTCGCTGGTTTCCTTCCCCGCCGAGTAGGAAGCTGACCTGCCTCCTTGGGTGTCCTTTCCTTTTCCTATATTCCTGCGGCTGGGTGTGACTGAGCTGGTTTTTCCCCAGACTACACGCTTGGGGAGGTTCCACTCTGACTTACGGTGACTCTACTTTCATTAGAGCCTGTCACTACTTGTGGCTTTGCCTCCTGCCCCTCCAGCAGGCGGCATGTTGCTTTTGGTTAAGGCAGCCACTCCTGTGGGGATAGCCCAAGGCAGGGCAGTATGTGCTGATGTCCCAGCGTGAGCAGAACTGAATGCTGGGGATTTTGGAGTGTGATTTCTCAGCAGGTTCTGCCCACATGCAACTCAGCTCGCAAGGGCTGCCCGCAGATCTGAATCACTCCCATCCTCCATGTCTTTCCTGCTCAGAAGAAGGTGGACTGGAATTTCTTAAGTTTTAAGGAAATACATTTGTTTTACTTTTTTTAAATCCTCACCTGAGGATATGTTTATGGATCTTAGAGAGGGAGGAAGGAGGAGAGAGGTAGAGAGAGAGAAGGAAAGAGAGAGTCACCGATGTGAGAGAGAAATATTGGTTGCCTCCCGTATGTGCCCTGACCAGGGATTGAACCTGCAACCTTTCGATGTACGGGGACGGTGCTTTAACCAACTGGGTCATCCAGCCAGGACTAAGAAAACGTATTTGAATGTCCAAGGTGCCCACCTCCTCACCATGCAGTTGGGCTCCCCACTGCCCTCCTTGCCTGGCAAATTTGGAACAAGTTCTTTTGGAACAGCCTATTGATGATATTGCCAACCATCTATTTCTGAGACTGGAGAACGGCATTAGGTTACAGAGTGACAAAGTAGATACAGTAATCAGGAATGCAGACACAGGGCAAGAGGAGGGGCTAGTAACCAACATTCTACCTGGTGTCTCTGGGTCTTCTAAAATGTCATGCACTAAACTGGTTGAAGAGCTTCACTTCCTTTCCATTGCACACTAGGGTGTTTAGGGTTGAAGGCACACTGTCTCATCACAAGGAGTGTTAAATAATAGGTCAAATCTCCAACTTACTCTAGGCAACCTCAATCTTGCAATTAAAGCATTAAACTGGATTTCTGGTTCTTAAAAAAAATTTTTTTTCCTGCTTAGTAGGTGATAAGAATCATTAAAATCTTTGACAGAATCATCCCCCATTCAGCCAGTAGTGATAAAAAGGGCAGAGTCTGGAGACCGGGGAATCTGGTCACTAATTAGATGCTGGGGATGTAGCCCCTGCTCCACACCTGATCTTGAACATCTCGGGCACAGCGGTGACAACACTTGCTTCGCAGGGAGGTGACATCAGGCCTAGCATGGCCCACTGGGCTCTAATCTTGAGGACAGCACTCCCTTGTTCTTGCTGCAGTCCTATCCCCAGCACGATAAGGGCTTGTCCAGTGAGTTTGTCCAGTGGGTCCTTCTAGACCTGCCATGCTTCCTCCTCTTTCCAGTCTTCCTTCACACCCTAACTGCCTGCGGTTTGTTCGGGCCCGTCCAGTCTGTGTCACTTCTCCATGTGTTGTGGAAGTAACCATTTCCAAAGAACAATTTACCTTTACATAAAGCCACACTACGTGATTAAAAAGTCAGGAACCAAATGAAAAGGAGGAGAAAGTTGAAAGACTCCAAGGGGGGGAAGAGAGAGCGAGGGAGAATGAAAGAGCAAGACGGAGCCCCACCCTGAAAGGGATTAGAACACCTGCAGCTTTATTGAAGCGGGCCAAATACCTCTTGTGCCTCTGAACGGTAAATGGGATAGAACAATGAGCTGGAATTTACAGAACCCTTGAAAAGCAACTGCTGTCAGTCAGCAAGCACTCAGAATGTGGTAACTATTGCTTTCAGCCCAGAGCCTGTTCTGGTCCACGTGGCCCCATGACAGCTGATAGAAGACAAAAATCCCTACCCAACCCTGACCTCTAGCTCTGTTCCATGTGCACTCTGTGTGCTTAAAAAGGTCACGAGTATTTCCAGAAGGAAAATGAACACTGGGTGCATATTTTATGAATTATATATCAATAGGGCATACGTTTCATGGCCCGATTTAGCCGTCATGGCTACGTGTATCTGTAGGTCTCAATCAAATTTCTCGGAGAGATGAGACGTTTATGACCATATCACTGCTGAGCCTTTACTTTAGCACTAAGTGCTCTTTTAACTATTCTTAGTACCTTTCTGATTTTATTAGAAGGCAACAGTGCTGCCCTCTAATTGCTAAGCTCCATCACAGCTTCCCTCCCCATGATAAACAAATTCTTCTCTCCTGTCTTCTATTCTTTTCTTGGTTCAGTTCAACCTCCTTGATTCTTCCAGATTTGCCTTTCTTCCCCCAAATCCAATCACATCACTTCCATTTCATAACCTCCACAGGGCCGTACTTTACACAAGAGAAAACTGAGAAGTGTTTAGCCAGGCAGATGAGGCAATATGAAGCGAGTGGAACCCACACTGGGGACAGGCCTCAGAGGCTGGCCCAGCCACTGCTTTGAACCTTATTGATGGGTCAGGTTATGATTCATTCAGACAGCAAATTTTATTAAGCACCTGTTATGGGCAGACAGTGGTCTAGGCATTAGAGATGCTGTGCTGAGCACAAAACCTACCCTGGCCCTCCTGGAACATATTTTGTAGTGGATCGACATCAGAGTCCTCCTGGGAAAGGCTGACCATCTCCAAGGAGCCCGAGCCAGAAGCTCTGAGAGGATGGGCCCATGTGGTGTCAGGAACAAAGGTGAAGGAGGCTCCCGCTGCTGAAACATGGGTTCCTTCTTTCTTGTTGAGGTTGCTTTTAGGGGCTGTCAGAGAGGAGGTGTGAAGAATAGGGCACTAGAAGATGCCAAGGGTGTTTCTAGAAATCTCTGGATGCCTTGGCTCCCATGCTGGCTAGCTTGACAGATGGTCTGGCCTGGCTTTTACCTCGGAGCACTAAACCCACCTGTGTCAGGGTTGGGTCAAAGGTGTTGCTATGGCAACCACTTGTGGACCAACCAGAACAGCTTTAAGTGTAGGCCACCTGCCTGGGTATTACCAGCTTGTCTCCTCATTAGAAGGCTGCATTACCTTAGACATTCCCATAATGATTGGCTTCAAGATCTTATCCTCAGTGGGCACCTTGTCACTTTTGAGGGATCTTTTTGCCACCTTTGGGTCTCTGCTCCCAGTTCTTTCAGCTGTGTGGCCTCAGTAGCCAAGGGTGCTCTTAGGCTTCAGAAACTCTAAATCTCCAGACCTGGGCTCCTTGCTCATCTCAGCAGCAGCCAGCCTGGAAAGACCGACAAGTCTGGGGTGAGGCCCAGGAGTGTCTCCTGCATGCCTACAGCATCTGGTAAATGAAAATGTAGAGACAGACAAAGTCGAGTGTGAGCTCTTGGGAGGGTGGGTGATGAGGGAATAATATCTGACCCCTGTATGCTCCCCATTATGATGCAGGCATTCCAGGGGTCCCGGGACCTAAAGGTCTGCAACCCACTGTGGGTTCTTGATTTCATGCGGCAAAGAATTCAAACATGAGCCAGCGTAGAATTTAAAGTGAAAGGGAGTGTGGTAGTGAAGCAGTGAGACAGAGAGTGGCTACTCCATAGGCAGAGCAGCCCCTCCCCAGTGGGACTTACTTCTTTTATTGAGGCTCCTTTCATGGAGGGGTGGGGCCTTCAATAAGTGGGAGGGATAGTTAGGATATTTCCTGGAAAGGGGTGGAGACTTCTCAGAAGAGCCTCGTGGGCCACTTTGTGTCCTTACATGGTTTTTTTTAGTTCCAACAGGGGTTTGGATGTGTTGTTTAGTATACTAATGTATTATGATGAGTGTATTTCGAGGTTAGGGGTTACTGCAAGGTGAAATTAGTCGCCATGTTGGATGGAGCTGGTCTTCTGCTGGTTCTAAGCCATTAAGTTTGTTAGGGGTTGGTCTTAATTTCCCTTGACAGTCCTTGAAGTCCTTACCAGTTACAGCCCTTTCCCCACATATTCTGTCTCAGTAAAAAGGCTGTGACAGTGTAGCTGAGTTAGGGACTGTCATAGGATCCCGGCTTGGACTGGAAGGGCCCTGTGGGGATCAATATAAAGTCAGGGAACCTGTCAGGGAGAAGTTTCTCTTGGGGAAGCACAAGTCAGAGGCTGGGCTGGTCTGTAGTACCTTGTCATCAGTCAGAGGGGTGTCTTGGGGCAGGCCTCTCTGAATGCAGATGCTGAGGCAAAACATCAGATGGAAACAGTTTATTTAGGAGGTGATGCTGGGGAGCATGGCTGGAGGAGCTGGGAGGGAGACAGAAAAGAAGGAAGCCAATGGGGGCTTTATTACACCATTTGCCTCTGTGAACAACTGGAGCTCTTTAGACCATGGCTTAGATTGACTCCAGCTAAGGTGCGAGGAAGCGGGGCATGTGTAACAACTCCCTGCTCACCAATGATTGATGGGTGCTTTGTGGAGCATTGATTGTCAGGCCCGTGGCTTTCCCTGTATGTAGCCTGGAGGATCTGCAGAGCTGGAAAGCAGAGTCGCAGGTCTGCAGTAAGCAGCCTTCAGATATAGAGGGGGATACCGAGGGGACATGGGCGGAGTGCCAAGGGCTTCTCAGAAAAGTTATAGAACTCAAGCATGGGGCTGCTGGCCAAGCCAGGCCAGACTGGAAGCTCAGAGAGCATGTGAGTAGAAGGTGGAGGGTGGAGGCATTCCGAGTGGAGAGAAGACAGGTACTCACCTTTTTAATGGCACACCCGAGCCTCAGCTATGGGTGAGGAAGAGGTGTCACCTGCCCAGGTAATGTCACTCAAGTCTGAAGGTGACGAGCAGGACTATTACTTTTCCTCCCTGTTATGGACTGAATTGTGTCTCCCAAAATTCACATGTTGCAGCCCTAACCCTACAGTGTGATTGTGTTTGGAGACAGGGTCTGTGAGGACGTAATTAAGGTTAAGTGAGGTTATGAGAGGAGAAAGAACTGGAGTCCTTACACCAAAAGGAAGAGACCCCAGAGAGCTCTCTCCCTCTGTGCACTTAGAAAAGAGGCCATGTGAAGACACAGTGGGAAGGCAGCCTCCTATTAGCCAAGGAGAGAGCTCTCGCCAGAAACTAATTTGGTAGCACCTTGTTCATGGACTCCTAGACTCTGGTACCATGAGAAATGACGTCTGTGTAAGCCCCACAGTCGGTGGTGTTTGGAATGGCAGCCCAAGCGGACCAGCACATTCCCTCAGTCTGTCTAAGCACTCCCAGGAATACCTGGGGTATTGAATGTGTCCTATTATTTGCAGCTATGAGATGAGTTTTGTTTAACAGGAAATGCTGCAGCACATAGCACGTACATCAGATGCTAAGTCTGTAATTTATTAGAGACACTGTGAGGTTCTGCACGGCCCAACTCTGCAGTTCCCATTCTGCATGCCTGCAGCCACTGGTGGAGTCAGAGGCCAGAGCCAGGAGTGGTCCCAAGGCTCTGGGCTCCTGAATCTCCCTCCCCCTCCTCCTTCTCCTCCTAGCCCCTCCTTTTTCTCCTCTCCTGCTCTTTCCCCTCTCCCCTCCCCCTCCTCTTTCCCCTCTTCTTCCGTCTTCAGACTAGTTGCCATCTCTAAAATGGTAATTTGCTAAAAAAATAAATACAATGACAGCAACCAAAACATGTTTATTTAAAAAATAAAGAAGTAGGGGGTGCAGTTTATTTTGATTTGTCTCATGTGCTGCGTGCATGAGCCGGTGCTTTTTTCAGACTGCCCCTTCTCCTTCATGTGTCTTGTAACATACATGCTTCATTCAGTCTCCTAAACAGAGCTCTCTGTGAATAAAGAGGGAGCCAGACTATAAAGGCAGTTCAGTTTTTAAGGCAGCTAAGTGGACAGTTGGGCTTTCTTGAACTTAAAATCTTTAAAAAAATGGCACCACATTTTATTTTTATTAGGTGACTGAAAAAATCCAGGAGGTGGGGCATTTCACAGTTGGAATTTTGGGGCATGGCCTATCAAATACTCTCCCCTTCAATGGATCCAAACATTTCTCTCCACTCCCGTGCTGTTCTTCTAGTCTAAGCCACTGTCATCTCCCACGTGGGCCACTGTCACAGCATCCTTGCTCACTTGTTTCCCTTCGGTCCACTGTAAGCATAGTGGCCAGGGCAACCTGGTAGAATAAGCAAGAATCAAGCCCTCCTTCTGCTCAAAGCCTTCCCGCGGCTTCATGCCTTCCAGAGGTTGCTGGGTGAGCTGCCCTCACCCAGCCTCTGCCTCCTTTCCTGCACAGATTTCCTGTACTCACTCGTGCCTCTCCTGCTGGCCTGATTCCTTTGCTAAGTATCTCAGGGTCTATGCATTCGCTGCTCACTCTCTGTAGAGAATGTTCCTCCCCAGTTATTTACATGGTTCACTCTTTCACCTCCTCAGGTCCCTGCTGACACGTTCCCTTCTCACCGAAGCTTTCCCCAATTTCCCTCTTCAAACGTGGACCCCAGCTCCTGCTCCCGGTGGTCCTTATCCTATTTTCTGTCCCTCCACAATACTTCTCATATATTATGTATTTTTCCTACTCATTTTGTCTCTCTCCACTCAGTGAATGTGGCCTATTGAGGGTAAGCATTTGTCTGAGTTCTACCTGCCACATGCTCTCACAGAACGTGCCTGGCACATAGTTGGTGCCCCAAAATAGGAGCTGAGGCCCCCACGGAGGCCTCAGGGTGGTGGTCAGGAGAGGAACACCTGCTGGGTTTCCCTCAAACCAGAGGTGGAGCCTAGAAGCCCGCAGAGGTGGTCTCTTTCACTTGCATAGTGTATTTCAAAGACTTGTATTAGTTACTCAGCATTAAAAAGATTGGTGACCTCACATAAAATCCAGATAGCTGGCATCACCTGAAAAACATGGGGCAATCAGATGTGTCTCCCTCCCCGTGACAGCAATGAGTGAAGCTCAGCAGTAGCCACCCGTGGAGCTCTCTGATGGGACACCCTCCCCTGCTTCTCTCATTTGTGCTGCCTCTGGTCCATGGTTGAGCCTGGGGAGCCAGGAGGAGAGGGGAGCCTGGGGTGGGAAGGTGGGGTCATGCACCAGTGCAGGTCCCAGATGTTACTTTACCAATGAGGGAGAAGTGTCACTGGTCTTTAGCTGCCCAGCTTCCCGCTGGCTGCTGCTCCCAGGTTCCTGGTCCCTCTGATCTTCAAGCTGCAGAGGCCCTTGTCACATCCTAGCTCCTTAGCAATGGCAGCCTGAAAGGTAGGTGGTCAAGAACGGATGGAAGACGCTACAGCTTAAAAGAGAAAGAAAAACATATCTGTTGGTAAAGTGCACATGATTCTCTACACACATGTTAGAAGTGGAAAGCAGCCATAAAGCACCATTTTTGCTAAATTGGGCAAACCTATAGCATCATTGGCTAAGTACACCTGAGCACATCTTACACATGTCAACCAGGGTACTCACTGAACAGAACTAATTATAGAAGAAAAGACAAAGACAAGAAGGCATAAGCTTTCAACATCTAAAGGAGTTATTGTGATTAACAAGCAACAGGGAAAATAATATGACTATTCCTCACTCTATATTCATTATTTCCTTTTATATTATGTCTTTTCCTCACTCCTGCCTCACTGCACATAGCTTTGCCCTTGGAAGAGCTGAGGCAGAAGTACTAAGTCAATAGTTTCTGTTAGTAGATTTAGAAGTAACAGAAAACTTGTCAATTAGTTCTACTATCTGTAAATATTTCTCATTTACGTGTTATGCTTACAACATTAAAAAGACACAGAAATAGCCTATTAATGCACACAAGTCACTCTGTCCCTTACCTTTAACTTTCTTCAGAATTTGAAAAGCACACATTCCTCCCACCACACATGCTAACTAGTTGATTTAGAACTCAAACCTTGAGATACAAAGACCTCAAATTATGAGTAGCATAAATTTCTGTAACTGATTTCTTCTCTCAGGTTATTCAGTGTAATGCTGGAAAAGGAATTAATTAGACTTACGTGCATAATGACATATCCATTTGAAGAAAATCTAATAATGTGCTGAGTTACTTGAAACTTTGGTTCCGTTCCACAAAGTTATTGTTTCACACTGCTCAGCATATTTGTTTCCTACAGTAGATGCTGAAAGTGTATTTCCAGACTAATTGTTGGGCCCTGTTCATTTGCAGGTGAGAGACCTCAGCCAGTCGACAAGTTTGCCGAGCATCTATTCTGTAACAACCATTGGGCCAGGCTGCCTCGGCCAGTTTGGGCTGCTATAATAAATTAGCACAGACTGGGTGAGTAAACAACAAATATTTATTTCTCACAGTCTGGGAAGTCTGAGATCAGGGTGCCAGATGATTTGGTTCACGGTGAGAACCCTCTTCTTGGTTATGACCTCACATGGCTTTTCCTTGGTGAGAACAGGTAGAAAAATGGGGAGAGATCTCTAGTCTGATCCTCTTTTTTTTTTTTTAGGACACTAATCCATCATGAGGTCCCCACTCTCAGGACCTTATCTAACGCCAATTACCTCCCAAAGGCTCCACCTCCAAATGCCATCACACTGGGGCGAGGGATTCAACATATGGATTCCGTGGGGAAGCTAACACTCAGTGTGTAGCATAGGCCGTGGTGAAGCAAAGACAAATGAGGCAGTGAGACCCTCCGGGTCTCACAGTTCATACAGAGTTAAACAGATAAACAAAAAGAGCACCTAGAAAACAAAAAGGAGTCATGAAAAATGCCCTGGAAAATTGTGGAGGGGGTGGCACCTCTTGATGAGCAAACAAGGACAGAGACATGTCACATTCAGGAAGTGGCCTCCACCTGACAACAGCGGTAGCGGCTGCTGCTCCCTTGGCCTCCTTCACCAATGCTGCTGGAGAGTCCTGTTCCCATCTTAGCTGTCACATCCGGTCTCATGACCCGTCTTCTTGGTTCCCCAGAGACAAGGAAGGAGGGCATATCGAGGTGCCTGACCTAGTGTGGCAGCCTGACGGAGGAATGCTGGGGTGAAGGTGACACTCCCACCTCCCCTGGGTGGGAGCTGTAACTCAGTACGGACAAGGCCCAGGGTTCTGCCACTGGTCCGGCCCAGTTCGAGGCTCGCATCAGGGGTTCCATCTAAAGAGATCAGTGAATGACTGAATTTGGGAGTGTGGAAGGCAGGAATGCTTTATTTCAAATCATCAAATGGAAGTGGTATCTTCATGTGAAGTGCCGGAGATGAATGGCAGAAATAGCCCCTGAAAATCTGTCTTGCTGCAAACTTGAGCTAATGGAATAAGGCAAGGGTGATTACCCATGTTTGTCTCTTTTTACATTGGGTGGTGCCAGGGCATCGCTCACCACCCACTTTCCCCCATTCCTTCAGGAAACCTTGAAATCCTCTAACAAACGGGAAGCCTGCTGACACTTCCTGGTGTCCGGGAGTTGCCTGGGGCTTGCATGTAAATTAGGTCCAGCCATCATCCTCTCTTTATTGTGGAACCATCTCATTCCTGCTGAATTTGGGGTCACATCAAACCCTAAGGGCTAAAGACCCTCACCATTCTAATATACCTTGTGACTGGCAATGCTTCCAGGAGGAGCTTCTCTTAAAGGAGTTTTGTCCAGTAACGATGGCCCTTTAAGCAAGTCATTGAATTCCAGCCTCCACATCTGCAGCAGGAGGGGATAGAATGAGATAGTCTCTAAGGTCCCCAACCAAGTAAAAAGAAGAATAGTAGCATCGACTCAGACTCCTCCTACACACATCGGATCCTGCAGAAAGTAAATTGAAAGGAAGTGGGAAGGAGAGACAGCACGTATTGAATTTCTCATTAGCCCCACTGCCTGGTTCTCATTAGCGAGCCTTCTGGGTTATGGGCACAAGGGCCGGGACTTATTTTCATGGCTGACTAGCACATGTGAAATGTAGGCTATTTTTAATCCATATTATATGAGCTCCACACTGTACCATCTTACAAAGTAAGGGGCAGCGCTCAAGGAAAAGCCCACCAGAATGACGGGCTAATCCTTGAGGGGGAAAATATTGCTGTTCTGCATAAGCTTTTGCTCTCTGCTTAATTAATCCCTAAAACTTTCAGGCCTTAGTGAGAATAATTAGAGTTAACAATACCGAGCTTAATGCGCGACTACAGACAACGAGAATCGCGTTCAGTTTATAAGCTTCCCGGAGCTCGCTGAAAGACAGGTTAATGTTATTTACAGCAGCCCCAGTCAGAGGCGGGACGAAGGATCGGACCTGAAATGTGCCTAGAGGGGATTGTAGCCCCCCTTTGTGGATTTCACTCCTAACAAACGGTGGTCTAGACAGGACCTGGCTAGAAATTCCCTTATTACCACCCCGGCCAGACTGCATTTATCATCACCTTGAATGTAATGCTCCTGCGAAACCTCCAGGCCTCTCCTGTTCAAATAATGGATCGCGGGAGCCTGAGCACCGCGGAGCACTTAGTGCCTGCGCTCCAGTCAGTGTCGGCTAGCTTCTGGAAACACCTCATTTTCCAGAAAAGCATTCATTTGTCAGCAGAGGGATAATGCTAACACCTTAAAGACACATCGGACAGAAGGCAAGAAGAGGTAGCCACTTTGGCTCCGGGCGGTGTCTCTGATTTGTTAGTCTCGTGCCGCCCTCGGTCTTCTCCAAGAAAAGGTTTAAATCTCCTTTGCAGCAGTTTGGGTTCACCCTCCCCAGATGGAGAGGCTAGAAACAGCCCTCTGGTGCTGCAGGGTGGCGGAGTTTGTCCGTCCGTCCTGTGGGAGCTTCTCAGAGGGCGACGGAACAACCAGACCGGCTCGCTGTCTTTCTGTGGTGAAGCTGCTGGGGCTGGGCACACAGACTCGATGAGATGACATCTGGGTCCCCAGGAGCGAGGATGGATTTCTGCACATTCAATTGGCGGTAATTAAAGCAGGAGGCGTGAAAGTGGCGAGCGGAGCTTCCTAAACTATCCTCCAGGTTTACAGCATGAGCAATAATGTCCATTTGGAGACAGTCCTTTCTCTGAATCGGAAAACAGCTCATAAGCAAAATGACTGCCCAGCACTCCTCAGTTTTAAAAGACTTAGAGTTCTTGCAGATCTAAGAGATTAAAGCAAAGGGGTGCAACATGTTATTAGAAAGCCAACATGTGACCCTTTGAAAATAAAAATAAACACACACACACACACACACACACACACACACACACCAGTGTAAGGACAGGAACTTTGCCCCTGTGAATGGAACTAGCCCTGAGACTTTGTTTTTAATTTTCAATCAAGGATGTAAAACAGACTTCAAAGGGCATTTAAGTTGACAGTTTTATTTTCTCCTTGAGGAAGAGGAAAGATGAATAAGCATAAAGCCAGATCATTCTCAAAATAATTGCAGCCCTGACATATCTAAATGAGTTTGTAAAAGAAAATACAGTGGCAATTGATCTTATTAATTAGAGATGTACCAGGACTGTAATATCCACTTATCCATAGACTGCCTGCAGCTACAAAAATAAAGTGAAATAAAATAAAATAAAACATAAAATAAAACTACTTTCTCTTGGGGAACACAATCTCTTTCCCTCCCTGCCTTAGGAAGTCAGTTGGAAACGAACTCCAGCCCCCCACCCCCCACCCCCCATCCCCATCTGCAATGGGAAACAGCTTTTAGAGAACAGTTTGCTCTGGTTTCCCCTCTGCCGGAGAGCCTGGGGTTTGCACCGGGGTAGCGATGCTGTGCCCGGTGCGGCAGCTTGTCACAACTGATTGAATGTGTAATCTGACAGACAAACAAACAGCAACGTGCCGCAGGAAAATGGGAGGGTGGCGTTTCCAGCCTGTATGTGTCATTTACCTGTGAAGGATGGCAGTGGGAGCCCACGGCAGGCGGGCCCAACTGTATCGATTGCTCTTTCTGTCTGCACACCCCCGGAATCCTATTTCTACTAACAACTGCTTAGCATATGGAATAGACTCGAATGGAACAGCCTGGTGATAAAATGCTGAGTGAAAATTACCTCGGAGTGTGGCCCAGGCTGTAACTATTCGAGGTGAAGCTTCAGGTTGGCTGGATTTAAAGTTTATATAAACTTTCACTGTGTTATTGTAGACAAGAGAGAATGGGAGAGAGAAAGGGGGAGAAGAGGAAATAGAGGAGGAAGGGAAGAGGTGGACAAATAATGAATTAATTGGCCCTGGTCAGTGTGGCTCAGTTGACTGCAGTGTCATCTAACCTAAAGGTCGTGGGTTCACTCCCGGTCAGGGCACATACCGGGGTTAGGGGTTTGGTCCCTTGTCTGGGTTTGTGTGATCCCAGATTCTGGAGCATGTGATCTCACATCCAGGCGCATGTGACCCCTGGTCCTGGCACGTTTGGGAGGCAACCAACTGATGCTTCTCTCTCACATCAATGTTTCCCTTTCTCCCTTCCTCTCATAAAACAATGAAAAAGAATGTCCTCAGGTGAGAATTAAGAAAAGAAAGAATATAACGGATTAACTGTTTAGCCCTGCAGGGGGCATCTGATGCTGCTCCAGGGATGTCAGTGTGTTTGGTGGGGGGTGCAGATGCGGGCAGGGGACCCATCACGGAAAGGCTGGCACCACTGCGCCTAAGGTTGTGAGGTGAGTGGGAACACAAACCCAGTGTTCCTTAGGTCTCCAAGGAGGGCACCCTGGCGGGGACCTGAACCTCCCCGTTAAGGAAAAGCTTTCTCTACTTTGCACTGAGGTACAGTGGGGGCCGGAGGTAGTCTAGCAGGGAGAAGAGTCGTGTCGTTTGAAAACAAAGTAGGGCAATAGGTGTGAGACTAAAGGTGACCCACATTGCCCTTCATCTTCCAACCTGTCTAGAACAGAAAAGCTCATGGCTCAGACATGCTGGAATCACCCATGCAAAGTAAGACAAACAAATGACTAACTGGAAGGCACAAACCTTTCAGAACAGTCATATTACAATGGCTGTGAATTGACTTTATTGGAATAACAAGATTCAAAATATTGTAAAGTTCTGAATAATTTAAAGGAAGACCTGACAGCTTCCCTTGGGTGTAAGGACACCACAGCCCTTCCCGTGTTGCTCTTACAGCCCAGAAGCAGGGTCTCAGTGAGGCATGATGAACGCCTGTGGCCTCATCATGTCCCCTGGTGTAAGGACTCACAAATTCTGACCCCCAAATTAATGAGAGTGGCTGCAGATGCAAGAGATGCTGTGTGGGTGCCAGGGAAGGCCCTGGAAAAACACAAGCCCTGAGAGCAAAGCTCCGGTTCTGCCCGGAGTGGTCGGCAGGCCCCAGTCAGAGAAAGAAAAAGAATGCTCCCAACAGACCACAGCCCTGAGTCTCTTAAAATGGAAATGAACATTTTAAAAAAGACCTTTCTCAAGGGAGAAATATGTAGTAAATCAGAGCTTTTGAAAGACAACTGGGGCCTGTGCTGGTTTTTGAATAACTTGCCATTTAATAAATGTTCTATTTTTTGACCCTTTAGGGAAATATACAACCCCATCTGAAACCTACAGGCCAAAATAATTTAACTTTTTAAAAAATCTCAGTTTTCTAAGGTTTATGATGAAGACAAATAATCTGGAAGCTTTCTTTTTACAGCTTCGTGAGGAGGCCAGGTCACTTAACAAGAGAGAAATGGTTTCCTGTGCATTCCAATTCGTCTTGGTCAGTTTTTGGCAAGTCAAGTCCAGCACCCGTGGTCTTAGGATCCGTGAAGAGAAGCCAGTGCATAAAATGTTGAAGAACTATTTTGAGATGTCCTTTGTAAGACCTTGATGATGATGTAAAGTCCTGATAGGTTCATTGCATATCGTCTCTTCTCAAACGTGTGTGCACGCACACATAGAGAATCTGAAGCCAGAGACCACGGAATTTTGTTCATCCCCAGTGCTGGTGGGAAAAAAAAGAAGTAATATATGTTATAATTCAATTTTTGAATGTTTTCTTCATCTTTCCTAATCCCTGTAATCTTGGGTACATAGTCTGTCCACAATATATTCTTTTTAAAAAACATTTATTTATTTATTTATTTTTAGAGAGAGGGAAAAGGAGGGAGAAAGAGGGAGAGAAACATTGATGGGCGAGAGATACATCAATCAGTTGCCTCTTGCATGCCCCTAACTGGGGACCCAGCCCGCAATCAGGCATGTGCCCCTGACTGGGAATCAAACTGGTGACCTTTTCGGTTTGCAGGCCGGCACTCAGTCCATTGAGCCACACCAGCCAGGGCACGTCCACAATATATTCTTGTCCACAGTGTTGTCAGATCTTCCCTGTCCTTGATCATCTTTTGACTGGGCACAACTGCCCTGGAAAATTAGCATTCTTCTAAATTAGCATTCTTCTAAAAATTAGCATTCTTTGGATTGTTAAAAGTCACGCAGCCTCCTTCTACCTTTCTTTGGGAGACAGAGTCTTATTTTCATGAGTCAGTGCAGCAACTGCTGCAAGCAGACACCTTTTACTTGCTCACGTCACTACATCACAACCTCCTGCTGAGTCTTGCGAGCAACCGTTTCCACGGCATCCAGCTGGCATTCCCACTGAACCAATTCCGATTCCCGGGCTGAGAGAATTCGGGATCCGAGGAGGTACTTGAAGACCACATGGAGTTCAGTTCTGCATGTTTTCTTTGAGTGCAGGCCAGCAAAGACCGTGGCCTCACATAATTTCCCTGCTGGGTGTGGAATGGTGCCAGAGGCAGATGATGCATGAGAAGAAAATTGTCAAGTTTCTGCCTGAAACTGAATGGAAAAAAACTTGGTTGAAAAAAATCCCAGTCATGCACACAAAAGACACATAGAACCAAATTTATATTTTTAGCTTTGGGAATCTACATTCATCATTTCTCTTACTTGACTTGGAAACGGGTAACAATCTCGCCACAAAGCTCTTGTTGGGTTATAAATAAGATTTTCGATTAGCATTAGAGTCTAAGCCATGATAGTAGCTAATATTTACTTTGTGGGCCTCGGTTCATAAAGTGCTTTTATATATTTAAACTTCACATTAGCCCTTCATGTAAGTATTTTTCCTTCGCCATTATTAATGGATGAGAAAATTAAATCTTTGTGAGAGGTCACATGGGCAGTACCTGTGGGAGCAATTTGACCCAAGCCCTCCGCTCCCTGGGACCTTTGTTTCAGCAACAGGGTGACTTGGAACAATCCTACACCAGTCCTCCAACACCACTGGGTGTCCACAGTTCAACTCAATTCTGGCACTATCCAGAATTTATATCAGATCCCACAAGGTCAAGGGCAAGTTTCCCAGGGGAACTGCCCTTCCTTCAAACACCAATCCCTGGTGGGTCCCAGGCTACCCACATTTCTGTCCAACTTGGCTACAAATATGGGGTTTCCCACACTGCCTCTGGTTGGAGAAGTCACTAGAATGACTCACTGGACTCAGGAAAATGCTGTACTTTCAGTGACCATTTTATCGTAAAAGACACACATGAAGATCTAGAGGAAAAACACACAGGGCAGGGGCTTGGGACATAGAGGGTGATGGAGGTTCCATGCCCTCTACTCCTGGGGTCCAGGCCTGTCCCCTCTCGGCCCATTGATGTGTTCACAAATCAAGAAGCTCTATGAGACTCCTTGTTTCATATATTTATTTTTTAAATCAAGGTTTCATTATGTAGGCATACTTGATTAAATCATTGGTTATATGACTGAACTCAATCTCCAGTCCCTCTTCCCTCCCCAGGGGTCAGAGGGTGGGGCTGCAATTCCAACCCTCTAATCAAGTGCTTAGTTTTTCTGGCCATCCCCCTCTACCCACAACCCTGAAGCTGAAGCTGTTTACTGGCCTTACAATGAAGCACCTCATTAGCATAAACTCAGGTGTGGTGGGAATGTGCTGGTTATGAATAACAGAAGAACTCGGATCACCCAGGCCCGTGTTGTGTTGACGGCTTTTGAAGCTCAGTGACAGAAACTGGGGATAAAGAACAGTTATGTTTTTATTATATCACCGTGGTCTGTAAGTAGGTAGATTTCAGCTCAGGCTACTCAACACCTTCCCCCACCTCTGAAGGTGCAAGCTGTCCCCAACCTCAAGAGGTGGATCTGTTCCCCTCCCTTGAATGTGGGCTGATGGAGTGACATACTGTGACTAACAGATTGCAAAGAAAGTGACATTCTACAACTACTGAGCCCAAGCCTTAAGCGTACTGATAACTACCACTTTTTCTCCTTGGAGCGTTCTCTTTGGAAGTCAGTGGCCATGCTTTTAGTAAGCTCAGGTGAGTTATCTGCATGAACAGAGACTATACTGAGAGAGACTTTGGAGGCTCAGAGGTGATCTTGGATGTTCCTGCTCCTGCCAATCTCCTGGCTGACTGCAGCCATGTCAGGTGCCCCAGCTACATCAGGTGGAGAGGAAGGACCTCCCAGATTATCCAAGTCAACTTATAGCATTGTGAAAAATCATGCATTTTTGTAATTATAAGCCATTACATTTAGGGCAGTTTGTTACACAGTAGCAGGTTAACTGAAACATGGACCCATTGAGGTCTTTTTGATAGTTTAGTATTTTGGCAACAAAACCTCACAAAACGTCCTTCCCAGAAGCATCTCAGTTATGCAGAATTCTGTTATGTAGAGAAGAATGTTAAAGTGAGGTCCATGTAAAAAAAATGAGAGAATCATGTCCTATATTTAAAAATTATAATATTGAGCCTGATTAATTTTGATCATGCTTTCTCCAGAGTTTCTTTTATCTGTCTTCCTGTAACTGTCTTCCATGCACTTTTCTGTGTCCTTCCAGATCATTCATTTGGCAAGCCTAATACAGGGACAGCTATAAATGAATGAAACTTCTTCCTAAATATCCATGTAAAGACTTACTTATCCAAGTAGGTTTTGTTACTCATAATCAGCACCATTTTCAGGACCTACATTTTGCAGAATCTGTAACCAAAGACCCGCCAAAGCAGCAGTGGTATTTTAAAAAGAAATATATATATACACACACACACAATTTTCTAACAAGTTTAAGAGGAGAGAACTCAGTCGGCAGGGCATATTTACTCCATGCTGTTATTCAGGGACCCAGTTCCTTCCATTATGCTGCCGTGCCATCTCCTGGGGTCAAGGCTGGCTTCCTGTGGTTCCTGAAGGATGGTAAAGTCATGTAGGAGTTTGTGTGCAATGTTTTAAACCACGGTCTGGAAATGACGCCCAGCACTTTTGTTCTCCACCAAGGACTTTGGGTAGCCATGTTCCCAGGGGCCATTTTATTACTGTGGAAGCCACATACTTCGCTTCTACATTTCTACAGGAGAGGGAAGAATGGGTTTTGGTAAATAATTAGAAATGTGTGCCACAGATGTCTTGCAGCATTTGAAGACAATCTCAAAAATAATTGGCGTCAATAAGAATTGAACAATAGCAGCATCACTGTAAAAATCAGATGGACTACCAACAAGACTAATACTTTTAAGGGACTCTAATCCATTTTTGTATGGATAAAGCCTGAAACATTTGTTTTGAAAGCTCATTAAGTTAGTTCTACTCATGCCTAATATCCTGCCCTTTTCATTACCTCTCTCTTCTCCTGAGACCCAAGAGTGGCTACAACTCAACAACCCCTGGTCCCAAGGAGCTGTGGAATAATTGGCGCACAGCAGTTCTCCTTCTGCCTGCGAATTACTTCAAAACGACTCTCAGATATGTGTGTGCAGCCATCGCCTCATTTTCTTGACTTCTAACAGCCCTTTCCCACCCTTGCATTTTCTTTCACTGGTGGTAACTTGTGAGGGAAAGCATGCACCTCGTCTCCTTATTTTGTGTTGCTTATGAGTTGCCACATATCAAATGGACATATTTGATTCAGTAGCATATATTTAAATGTTTGAAATGTGAGGAGTGTTCAAGAGATGCCATTTCACTTAGCAGTCAGTGCTAACATCATTTTTGAAATGCTCCCCATTTCCATGATGTAGCCAAAGCTTTATTTATCATCAGATCTGCATTTTATGATGTAGTTTTGAGCCAGCCAAACTCATCTAACAGCAAGCTCATTTAATGCAAAGTACATTTAAATGAGGCTGCTTTAAAATGGACCACCCTGTTTAAATGATCCTCTAGATGTAATTAGGAAAAGCTTGAGTTCCAATGATAAGGGGAAAAAAGGCGAACTAAATGATCTCCCTCTCCCTGGGTGATTGCTGATCATGCACCAATAAAACCACTTATCAAGAAATGATTTATTTTTAATGTAACTTTCCCACAAGCAGTTTAGGAATGACACACCACATTCAAATACGCGTCCAAAATGAACAAATCATTGTTCCTGGTTTCCAGCGTCCCTTGTCCCTTCAGGCAAGAGAAAGAGAAAAGAGAGAGAGAGAAAGAAAGAGAGAGAAAGAGAGAGAAAGAATGGAAAAATAAAGTTATAAGACAGTCTACACTCTAATTTTGACTTATATTCAGAAGCATCTTGTTATCTCATGAGTGAACTAAGAATCTGTCTCTTAACTCCGCTTCCATCCCAGCCGCAATGACTGATGGTAATGCGATTTGGGAGCTGTGCACAGAAAAGTCGCCATCCAAATAGGATCTGGTAGTATTAGCACGCTTGTCAAATATCTCATCCCAGATACAACGAAGAACCTTACAGAGCTGCCACTTCCAAAGTCCCGTTGGATCCAAGCCTGGTGCCAGCCATTAAAAATAAAAGCCTGTTAAACTTTGAGGACATGCTTGCGCATTTTTGGGAGCCGCCAAGTTTTGAAGAGTTGAGCCAGTTCAGTGGTGATATCACCAGACCAGCGTCGCCTAGGCAATGAAAGTAGTTGCCATGGAAACCTCAATGCTGTGCCCATCAACAGCTTTACAATTTTGACAGTTCAGAAAGTGACTATTTAGGAATTTCAATTAGAGTAGAAATATACATATTTAGGTGAACAAAATGCTTAGAAAGTCTATAGGAAAATAATTCAGATTTTTTTTAAATTAGCAGGCAGACTCCCTAAATATATTCTTCGGTGGACATGATTTTGGGGAATAATGTAAAGAAGAAATATGCTAAAGTTCTTTCATCCCCTTTCCTTCCCTGGAAAGGAAATAGGCACAAAGAATAAGTTGTGAAAAATGATCAGTGGATTTTTTTAAAACAAGGTAGCCAGCCACAATATACCATGCTTGTTAAGTCAGAACTCATGTATATCATGTAGAAAAATTTTTAGAATTGTTTGTATCTGTTACTCCTCGTATTTGTACAGTTCTGGCAGGGTATTCTTTTCACAACTCTGCTGTAAGAGTTAGAAATCTTATTTCCTGTTTTTGTGAAGAGAAATTGAGGCTCCTGAGGATAAGAGGGGGGGCAGGGGGGGAGCTCCCAGCAGGGGAGCACGTGAGATTCCAAGTCAGGGTCGAACTCCAATCACACCAGGCTCTGCGTTCTCTTTAACTCAGGACGACAGCTGCCCAAGTGATGACAGTGACTTCAACACAACCTTCAAAGACAGAGTCAGGCTGCATTACAAAATGAAACAAAACAAAACATAAAGCCATTGAAGAACAGGGCTCAAACCTAAAATAGAACTCAAATCTGTAACAAAAGAAAACATTGCTGTTATTTGAGATATCCACCGTTAATAACGCTAATCTGCACTGGTTAATACTACCATTAATATTGTAACTAACTACTTAAACTAGCTGTGCTTGCTATTCTTGGTCAAACTCCTCCTTCAGACCCATGTTCTGTGGCCCCGGGGCCTGAGCACGTGGACTGCCTTGCCGGAACATGCCCTCACCTCTGGTTGGCTTGGGAGATGGAGACACAGGCTGGAGGTCAGGCTTTCTCAGGGAGGAAGGTCCCTGTGTTCATTTCCTCAATCCCTGCCTCCCCTCTCCCACAGCTCCAGCCTCACGCTGTTGATATCCTTGGTTATTTCTCCCTCCACCAGTGAATCCTGAAACCTGCTATTACCTCTGTAAATAGTACTGGTTTTTGATAACTCTTCAGTCAAACTTTTTGTGCCATTGGTGTCCTGCCCAGACCTGACTGTTAAAATAACAAATGTTTATGTTAATGTTCTATCTTTGCCACTAGTCTCAGCTTTACAGACGTTAATCTTTGCAATAACCCTGTGAGGTAGGCGCTATCACTGTACCCCATTTTACAGATGAAAGATTATGCAGAAACTCTTGAAATACTTTTCACATCTATTGTGTCCTTTACCCTTGTGAATCCCCCGTGGGTTGGGGGTGGGGACTGTGATACAAGAGAAAGGTTGAGAGAGAACTCCAGGACTCAGCTGCTCAAGGGCACTCCTGCTTCCTTGCCCGGTGGTTTTCTCTCTTCACCTTTTCTGTCGCTTACCTCTGATTTTTGCCAACGGGAGGTGTAGTATTTAACAATATGGTTTTCATTTCACACCTACCTTTCTGCCAGAAGTTCTCACGTGGAGAACAGGAGAGTAAAGATTTACTGCTTCCGATGGCAGAGAGAAGAAGGAGCTCCGGGCCACTTCTGGAGTTGCGTTTGGAGTGCAGTATGTGTGAAGGGTGCTCAGTGCTGGCCTGGTGATGTTGGGTGCCCTGTGATGTTTTAATCGGGAGCTGGAACTACTCTGGGGTGAGGGGAATGGGGAAAGGGACTGGGAGGTTCTGCATGAAAACCTGTGAAAAGGTTCTAGAAATTCCCACACCCAGAACAAGGACTTGTCCCCACCAGCCCACCAATTGCACCTTCTCGCCCCACTTCCACCTCACGCTGCCTCTTCCTGAACTTCAGGCTGTCCGTTGCCCTTTTGGGAAATTTCCTGCTGTTTCTTTCTCAAGGTTTTCTTGTTGTTCATTTTAATTAGATGTCACCTTCTAGGAGGAGTGAAGGAGACAGAAACACACTCGTAAGGTGTGACTTGTCCTGGGTCCATTGCCCCCTGTGGGTGGTCCTGGACACTTTAATTAGTAATAACAGGGACACACTGCACAGCCACTAAGGGTCGGCTACTATCCTGGGTACTGAAGCAGAGAACTGAAACAAACGAAACAGACAAAATTCCTAACCTGGAAAGATCATGAAGGCAAACAGGCATCTCATGCACTATTGGTCTCCCAGAGCCTGGCCAGTACCTGTCACATAGAAATGCTTAACAGATATTTAGCAAATCAATGAGTGAGTAAATGAATACATCTTTTATTCCCAGATAAATGCACACCTGCAGACAGATATAATGACTGTCAAGGTATTGAAGAGGAAAAACTTGAGACAGGGGTCTATGGCCTCCTGTGGTGGAATTCCCTGACTGCCTAGGAAAGGTTGAGGCTGGCCTTGGACTTCCTTCTATGTCTGCAGCACTGCCTGAGGCTCAAAACTGGGAAGTTCATAGGTCTGGCCCAGAGCTTGTAAAGGTGGAAATGCTCACTCACCACACTGTGCTCCTCTCTCCAAATGGCTTGGAGCTACCAGCGTGGGTCGGGATTCCTCTGTCCTCTTCCAGAATCAAGGTTTTGGGGTGAAAGGAGGCTAGCCCACCTCTGAAGATGAGACAGCCTAGGGCACGCAGCAGCTTTGAGCAGTAGTCATCCAGCCATCAAGCTATGTCCAAGGTCAATCCACAACTTGCGGCTTCGAGCTCAGCACTCTCCTTCTGTTAATAGTCTCCTTTCTCCAGTGAAGAGGTCACATTTAGCAGCCTTGTTTCATGGCCAAAAGCACCCTGGGCATGCTTACTGATTTTAGAGAGAGGGGAAGAGAGGGAGAAAAACATTGATGTAAGGGAGAAACATTGATTGTTTGCCTTCCATATCCACCCCAACCGGGGACGAACCACAACCCAGGCATGTACCCTGACTGGGAATCCAACCCACGACCTTTAAGTTTATGGGATGATGCTCCAACCACCTGAAGTACACTGCCCATGGCTGCCTCATTCGTTTTAAAGATGGTAAAGAAAGCAAGAGACTGAGTCTCCCTGAGGCCCTGCCTTGCATGGTGATGACTTCAGCAGAACACTGTCCACTGATCAGGTCTTACCTGGGGCTGACTGAGGCCCAGGAGGTCTGGGAGCCTTGGGGTGGACACATACCACGGCCTGACTGTGAAGCTCAGGCCAGCGTAAAGGGCTAGAAGATCTCTTCTTCCATGGAGAGGGGTTATGTTGACCCAGGGAAATCCTGGCATGGGAATGGAATAGATCAATCCTGTTTGTTTTTCTTTCTTCAGCAAAAAGATTGGAATCTAGAGCTTCCCCTTGGTATAGGAGATGTAGTAGAAACATACATTCTTGGTCAGAAAAATAGAGCATTATTTTTGCAATCCATGCAGACCAAAGACCTCAAAACTGCTCACACCTGTGTCGTCAGACTCCGGTCCTAACATCCCTGCTCCCACGTGGGTTTCTATGTTAAGCTGAGGTGGGAAGAAATGATCAATTAATCTTTACTCCTAAGCAATTTTGAGGTTTTTGACCTTAAACAGCTATAGGACTTACGGTTAAAAATACTTTGACATTTGCTGCTTTGAAACACATTGCTTATGTTATTTAAAATATCTGTGCCGTTCAAATGTTTACAATTAAATAGTAGTCCCAAAGTACCTTCACATTCCGGTTCATGGTCACACCACAGCTCCCATGATGTAAGTCAGCAAAGGTACCAACCCTATCACTTAGATGCAGAGACCTGTCTTGGACCCAGGGCAACTGGCCTCGCTCCAATTTGAACCAGAGCCTGCCCGACTCTGAAGTGTGTGCTCTTTAACTGAACTGCTGCGTTGAAATTTTAGTTTCCTTTAGGAACATCTGGTAAACCTCATTCTTTATTTAGTGTCATTACAATTCCATTCAACCAGCATTCTTTCCGCCACTGCCAAGAAGCAGGCCCCGTGTTAGGTCAGGGCGTATGGAGATGAGTAGCTCACAGTCTACTCAAGAAAACAGGCAGTTGAAGGAGTATTTAGCAATAAGTCTTCTTCATTCTTCATCCAATTTAGCTTTGCTGAGAACCTTCAAAACCCATATTAGAAACATCCATGGGAAAACCCACACCATGTGCACAAACCGTTGCCCTGTGGGGGCAGGTGAGGTTAAGTAAATTTATATGAAGCAGAAAAAAGAATTTCCTGGACCTTGTCTAATTAGCTTCATCAAGGTTTGCGGTCCACCTTTAGATGGACAGCAGCGGTGATTCCACTTCTCTGAGGAGGAACTCTGGCGTCAGTAAATCATGACGTGGCTGTTCTGGAATCTCCAGAGTGGCTAATGCCAGAAGGATGGGCACTCGGCGTCCTCTCTCTTTGGTGCTTCAAAGATTTCAGCCAGATTGATTCCAGAGTCTTCCATCTTTCTGCATCCTCTAACTTAGTTCCTGAGTAGGGCCAGCTGTAGGGCTGAATTATGTTTTAACTTTATATATTAGAACATTTA
Source organism: Macrotus californicus (assembly GCA_007922815.1). Lineage (NCBI taxonomy): Eukaryota > Metazoa > Chordata > Mammalia > Chiroptera > Phyllostomidae > Macrotus > Macrotus californicus. The sequence goes on from VMDR010005381.1 coordinate 30,215, forward strand.
AAATATGTACCTAAGTACAGAGAATAATTACCCAAGGTCCTCATCATACTCTGCTCAGTTTCAATATTGTACCTATTTAATTTGCCTTCTCCCTCCACTTTAGCATTTTTGTTTATTTGTTGAAGATATCTTTTCACTACTAAATGCTTGTAGGAGTTAACATTTTAAGCGGCAGTTAGACACAGGGACAGGGACCTAACCTGCTTGTGCTAGGTTCCCTGAGTCCTCGGTCTGGTTCTGCCTGAGCTCTAGGGGTCCTTGTTTCTAGAGAATTTTCCCCAAGGCCTCACTCACTCAGTTAAACTGCATCTGTTAATCGGGGTGTTGATTTTCACAGTTCTTTCTCGAGTGTTCTTATTATGCTTGCTTTGAGGATCTAGTTTGTGCACCTTCACTTATGAACACATCTGAAGAGCTTGATTTGCTTTGAGAGAAAAGCCAAAGGAGCCAGTCCACATTTTGAATGAACACACACAAAGTTGTCAGATGTGTGTACCGAAGATCGTGGAGCAAAGATGAGCACAATTTATAAACTGAGGGAAAGGTCCCGCACATCAAGATAAACAGATACTGCTCCTTGTGCAGCATGTCCCGAGTTGCCCACCGACCATCGTTAGTGCTGAATCAGAGGTTTTTAGTACAAGAAAGGACTTCGGGGACTGACCCAACACCCTCACTAGAGGATGTTATTAAGATCCACAGATCCCGAGATATAAGTCACCTTAAGAAAATTACTTAATCACACAGCTTGCACTCTGACGCCGAAGCCTGAGTGGCTAGCCACTCTGCACACTGCCTCCAAAGGCTGATGACAGTATTGAGAGATGAAGAGCAGCCTTTCCGAGAGTTTGAAAGAGGGTGAGCCTTGCCCTAAGTTTCTTTGACAGCTGAGGTTTTCTTCAAGGAAAACATTTCCTTCATTTGTAACCAATATATAGTAGGTGGGTACCACATACCTCCTAAATCATAGCACAGAATTGCCTGTAAAATGAGGAAATCACTGCTTCCGAGGAAAAGGCCCTCCCCATAGCAGGTTAGTGCAGGTGTGAGAGTGAGCCCAAGAGGAAGTCAGAAGGCCTGTGACAAAGGCAGGCCTTGCCAGCGACCACTCCTTTCCCACTGGTGGGAAAGAAATTCCAGGCAAGTGTCTACCTGACTGTAGGTAAGGGGCAGCATCTGTAACGATGAAAGTATAAGAAGTTCACAGATGTGGGTATGCCCCCAGCCCTAAAAAATCACCTTTGCAAGTTCTGCAGCCCTGACTTGCTTCTCGTGCCTTCAGGTTTGGGCCATGCCGTTTTTCATGCCAGGAACTAGAGGCGGCGTCCAGACTCAGCTTTTGTTTGGTCACAGAAGTGTGGCAGTACCTGGACGTCCCCTAGAGCGGGTGCTGTTGATGCAAGAACGCCAGCCACCCTAAGCCCCTCTACGCATGGGGCACTGGCTGCCACTGTGTGAGAAAGGAGAAAAATCGCTCTCTATAATATGGATTGTTGAACATTATGGGCTACCTCAGAATGAGTTAAATTCTCTTCTGTGACTGACCATAATTCACTGCTGCGGTTTCTCTACCAGAGAGATGTTTTTGAAATTACTAGAAAGGCAGAGATAGGCCCAGCCTGGAACCTGTCATGGAGTTCCCTCCTGAATAGCTCAGGTCCCAATGGGGCAAGGTACAGAGCATGACCTGTTCCAGGGACTACTCTTTACACTGAAAACCAAGCCTCAAATATTCTCGGCTTGCCATCTCCAGGATAATTAAAGCAGAGAGTAAATCACACCCTGAAAAACAGCCCTGAGTGCTTAAGTACGTGTCAGTCAGTGAGACTGACATCTACACAGAGTGGAGGGGACCTGGGGTCTGCAGTCCACACAACACCCCATGAGATCATTAGGACTACTTCCAGTCCAGCGCTGGCTGGGTAGCTACAGCCCCTCCCTTTTGCCCGAGTAAATGCAATCAGATTCAACTGGGAGCAAATTAGGGAGGCAAAATAAAGCATGCTTAACTGAAAACCAGTGAGAAACTCTACTGTCTGCTATTAGAAAAAATTAGAGACCATTTAACAACATGAGACCATTTTGTGTTGGAAATAAAAAGGCCCTGAATGGAGAGGGCCAGGCCAGAGCTGAGGTCCAGCATCCAGGTGAGATCAAATGTGGATCAAGGGCCTGGCCCCGGACTAAGCTGGGTTCACATAAGTCCTTATTAGCTGATGAGTGGAGACTGCCCGGTGAACCAGATGTGTGAAAATTGGCTAAGCACCAACTTTCCAAATCCATGACATGTTTTCTCAGTGGACTGACTTGTAGAATTTCCCATGTAAGAGGGAAAATAGCATTGGCAGTGTTTTCCGAAAGACTGGCGCTGTGTCAACTTCAGGCCTTCAAAACTTAGCGTTCTAATGGGGCATCCGTAGCCGACGTTGTGGCCAGCCTTTCAAAACAAAATGAAAAAAGAATATATATATATATTTTTTTCTTCCCTATTTCTTTTTAGCCTCGTAGACACACCTCATATATTAAGACCCTAATTTGTTTAACATCAAGGTGCTGAGCATAACGGCACCACTAAACACTGATGGATGGGGCAGCTACTGGGGAGCAATAAATGGGGGTGGAAGGCTGTGCGTAAAGGGAGAAAAGTACACAGATGATTTTCGTTTCCTAATAGGCATTCTGCCTGGAAACCTGTATAAAGACCTGAAATATGCAGTGCTCTAAGGACTGCGGATGTTTAAAATGTCATCTTAAATTAGTAAGTGTCTTTAAATCTTCACTCTTCTGTCACGTTTTAGTAATGTTTATTACACACCATAAATCTTATTCCTATTCACATAAATTGAGCCCCGAGTCACAAGGGAGACAAGCACTTCTCACTGATCTGAAATTCCGGAGCCGTGGATGACATCAAATATCATGACAGAAAAAAGCAACTCCAGAGGAAACTGGTTTAGGGAGAAGGAACAACAGTGTTTGACCTCCACGGGTGAGAAAGAATTTTGGTATCCCTAAAACTCTGCTCACTGTTTTTAGGGGTTCAAATAAATGGTCATGTTCTTAACAAAATTTGAAGTAAGTCGTTTCCGACATGCCTGCATTTCAGATTGATTTCATGAAGTACGGTAATAGCGAAAAAATAAGTTGAACAGTTGCAAAAATTTCTCCAGAGGGTATCACCAAAAGAAGCAAATTATAAAGCTTCAGGGTTATCAGCAGTCTGGTTTTGGTGGGTGCAAGGACAAAGGGTGGAGTGAGAAACAGAATTTGGGCAGAAGGCTCAGAGGAGCTGTCCCCAGAGTTCCAGGTTTCAGAGACCAGCGAGGCCTTCTGTAAATTTCAGGGCCCGATGTACGTTTGGCAGCTTTTGTTTTTCCAAATAAGGACACTTAAAAAAATGTCATTAACTATTATTTATATACTCTAAACAGCAGAGCCCTCTACTCAGAGTTTTAAAAATTGAGTAAGTTTAGCTTTAGGGAAAACTTACCTCCCGGTCCTTTATTTTCTCATTTTATGGAAAAATGTTCCTGGCCATGGAATGCAAACAATCACTTTGGAATTGCTTTGAGTTTCAGGGTGACCTATGTCCAGTGAGATCGATATTTTAGGAAGATATTGCCCACCCTGCACCTTGGTCCCCTGAGCTCTTCTCCAAGGCATTAGCCTGCTGGTGGCTCGGGTCCCTGATCCAAAGAATGTGCAGTCTGGATACCTAGGTGTTGGTAATGGCGACCCGTCAGCTTCTGTTCCACCAGGGAGGTCACAGAGGGCTGGGTGGAAACGCTGGCTGGCTAGGTGCTCTGCACTAAGCCAGGCCCTCCCTGACTGCTGGGAAGTCCTTCTGCTTTCAAATCGTAGTGCAGGGGACACTGCTCTCGTAAATCAGCCCTGGCCAACGCCCTCACCCCTGGATAGAATGGAACAATGGTCAGCCAACTTGGCAGAACAATGCAGAAAACATTTTAAAAATGCAGCTTTGGGTCCTGGTTCTGGAAATTCCAATTCAGTGACTCTGGGACGTACTCTGGAAGCTGGATTTTTAAAAAACTGAGACTGCCAGATTGGTTCTGAAGCCTGGGTGGCAGACCACAGTGGAGGAGAGCACATTCTCTCTTGGGCTCCCCTGCCCCAGGACAAACGTGGTATCATAACCCTATAAAACGTAAGGCACAGACTAGATTGCTTTTCTCCCTTGGCAACTGTTTCGCCCCTGCACAACACCAGCGCGCACACACACACACACACACACACACACACCCTAAATTGTGAAAGCTTTAGGCAGGGAAATGACTTACTCGTGGTAGCTTCCACAATAGCCAATGTGGCTAAACCAATCTCTCTGCAATGTGTACAAGTTCATGGGTCATTTTGACTCTAAATTTCTGCATTTCTCTGTTGGCATTGATAAGCAGTGAGCGGAAGTAATAGAAAGGTTAGACTCACAAAGAACGGTAAGTAGGGAGCCAGGAGGCCGTGATGTTACGGAAAGAACTGGGTGTGAGTATGGGTCGCACCACTAGAACTAGGAAACGGTCAGCCACACGCTTTAACTTCCTTAGGTCTAAACTTCAGTATAGGAGAACACGCTTTTCTGTTGAAAATTGGAAACTGGCTTACGTGTTTCTTAATACTTAAGTCAAAGAATTATACAATTTTAAGGAAAACACAATTCCAGCCTAAAGGGCTGGCCCCTGAACTTTTTATGATTACTCTTTTAAAATGGTCTTTGAGTATTTTTTTCCCCTCTGCTTTCCCACCAACACAATCCACTTCCTCACCGATGACACGGCTAACAGAAAAATTCCACACGAGACTTTACTTGACTTCTTCTTTAAAATCTTCCATTAAAACATGTAACTTGGGACTGATGTTACCAGCTGTCACAAAATGAGCTGACAATCTGAAAAAATAAAAGGACAACAATAAAAGCACCACTCAAAAATTTAAAGCTACAACGCTCATCGTTTTTAAAAGATGAGAAATTGTAAGACTTCACCTACATTCAGCATCCATCCATCCAGACTGTACTCTGAATATTGCCTTCACTGAGTGGAATCTTTTCAGTGTAAACGGAAGTTAATATAGATTGGTGTCAACTACCACCTGTCAAATGATGCTGGAAATGAGTGTCACCGTGAGAAATGGACCACGGGAAATGAACAACCTCCAGAGTGATAGTCTGCAAATATTGACTCATAGGGCCAGGGTTCTACGGAAGTGATAGAGCACGTGGCACAGACACGAACGTGAGTACTTGCACATTTGTGTCTCCTGGATGATCTGCTTTTCATAAATCTGCTTAGCACTAATGACTAGAATGCATTTTTAATAAATTAATTTTGAATAGATGGTGCTCTGGAGGGAAGTTGGGACTTGCCTTCATGTTATTAATAGTTAAAATGGAAGCATCAATTTAGGACCACATCTGCCACTGTTGGCATAGAGAGTCCAACCAACGTGACCCCACGGCAGATGACCCTGATTGCACACAGTCCTTAAAACCCTTCAGTGGGTTTTCGCGGGCATTACCGTTTTCGGCAAATGCCCCCTGATGTTTGGAATATCTGTTTTAAGCCGTTTATCCTACAGTTGTGACAGAAACGGTCTGACCCAGGTGTCTCCTCTGTGTGTCCCCACTGCGGACCTGCAAGGCAGCTGAGTGGGGCACGGGCGAAGCTCTGTCTGTGCCGACAGAGTGGAGAAGGTTTAACTAGGGCAAAAAGGAGCGGGCTGATGTGCCTGCTTTATCCGATTGACCTAAAAAGAAGGCAGTCTGCATCAGTCCCTGTAGGTTAATCCCTCAGATCCCAGATGCTCAGACACAATGTGTACATGAACGTCAACCCTTTTCTAGGTCATCAATGCCTGCGATTGGGCGAGGCCAGGGAGAGAAACAGGAAAAGAGTTTGTCGGAAGGGGCAATTGCTTCGTGCCACCTTCCCTGTACGCGAGACCGGACTGGGTCTCCTGGGACCTAATTCCCTGTGGTCAAAAACATGCAGACCCCCAGAGGGCAGGGCTGTTTCTGCTGGGTTGCCTCTGGAACGCACAGCACCTGTCGCAGGGCGGCGCTTAGTAGGTGTTCGGGACATTCATGCCAGGGAACGGTTGAATGCATGGAGCCTGTGGTTTCTGCAACAAGCAAAATAGCTTCATGCTGTTTTATTGGCCAGTGTCATAGTCAGTCTGTCCCCTTCTTTGCAGTGACCTATCTTCTCAGACAACTTGGACTGGTGTGATAATTACCATTTGCCTTACATAAATAGGAGATAATTGTTTTCCTTGCATTCACCAATCTCTTAGGGATATCCAGGGAACATTTTCTGCATAAACATGTTGGCCTCATAATATTACCATCAGCCTTGTACTGAAAATTAATGACTATTTCATAAAATATTGAGACCTAAGACTGGCACTTAAAACAAGGTTATCCTTTTCTCTTCCCTTAAAACCACTCCCTATTAGATAACTGCCAGACCTCAGTAATGTTGTGAAATAAACCCGCAAACACTCTGAGATCAGAGTGACACGGCGTGCCTGGCTCTCGCGCTGGCGGCTGGCGGCTGGTTGGTTATTGCGCCCATTAGCATGAGTTAATGAGTAAGCATTCCCTTCACTGTCACATTCCTCTCCTGTTATTAGCCCAAACCTGAACTTTAGCTTAATTGCAGAAGCCAGCCCGCCCCTGGCAGATGAGGGCATGGTCTTCATTGTTGTGATTGCATTCAAAGTGCTAATTGGGGGGACCGTGACAGATAACATGCTCCAGCACGGCAAAGAGCAGTAGGTGGGGTGCTGGGAATGCGATTCCGAGATGAAAAACTGCGTCTTCAAAAGCCCCGAGGATTTGATTTTCCTCACACTCGCTCGGCTGGGCGCACCAAACCAAATTTCCAAGCACAAGAGGATCTTACATATCTAGCTTCTCACATTTGACTTTAGTTCCTCACCAACTTTTCTGAATTTGGAATTGCTCATTTCTCTGACTCTGCATAAACTCGCCTCTCCCTGCCAGCCTCCTTGAATTCCCCACATCTCTCCCGAAGCTTCTGTTTGTCTCTCTGCAGATTTTGCTTTGTTTTGCACTGAGCCAGCTGGAGAATCAGAAACACTTGAAAAGGAAAAGACATAGGTTTTTGTACCTGCAACGCTGGCTCTTGATTTTTAAATTGTGTTAAAATCTCTTTTGTATTTGCAGGGTGCTTTGGCTTCGGAATACTTAGGATCCGTACACCTTTCTGTATTTAATTTACATGGATCTAATACTAACTGGATATCATTTCTTCATGCTCACATTTCTGTATCTTAGAAATGGATATAATCACACCCTATGTCCACCTGCTGCCTGTATCAATTAGGATTTTTTGGCTGTAAATAAGAGTGAACAGCCCAACTGGGTTAAGCATAAAAGAGATTCTTGGCTTGTATAATTGACAAGTCCAGGGAAAGGGTTGCTTTCAGACACATGGCAATTCAGAAGCTTAAAAGTCACAGGCATTTGTTTCTCTTCTACTCTAGGTTTAGCTATGTTCTCCTGCTTCGTCCTTAGTTGGGATCTCTCTGGGGGATTCAGGGGTTGTTATGGACTGGGCTGTAGCTCCACAGGGCCTGCCTCTGAGCCTTGTATCCACTGGAAGGGAGAGAAAGTGTGATTCCTGGACTGGAGTCTCACTGACCTTGACTGGCCGGACTTGGGTCATGTCCTCACCCAGAACAAATCACTGTGGACCGCATGCAGATGGAATGCATTGATTGGATGATCCTAGATCACACACTTTGCTCCTGGACAGAGCCTAAGTTAGTCTTCTTTATGAGAACAATAAAGTGAGAGTGTTTGGGGGGGTTCCCCAAATAAAATTGGGGTACTATTGCTTGAAGATGGGGGAGTGGATACTGGGTGCATAAACAACCGACGTCCACTGACCTGCCACAGGAGCAGGAGCAAGAGTTAGAAAAGTCCAGCATTTTGAGTCTTTTGAATTAAAAAGCTGCATGAATTTACAAGATCCAGCAAAATTTTCTCTTTTTCAACCTTGACATGGAGCAATTGGAGTAGCATGTCGTCTGAACTGAGTGTTATTTGGCATTTGTCTGAGTGAGACTGTTATGACTCGATTGGTATAATGTGACAAAACTAAGTTCAAACTGAGAATATGCTCCTGCCAGATTGAGGTCTCTCTCTGCAACTTTGTGTTTCCCAGCTTGGGCTCTTGTGAGGAACGAGATTATTGTAATAAATTGATCAACATTGCCTGGTCCTCCGTTGTTCTTGCCTACTCCGGACTTTGGGAAGAAGTCAATTAGAGAAGTTCTTTAGCCAGGATCGTAATGAGTGATGGGAGCATTTACATGATTGCTAATGGCTGAGTTTACACGGTGCCTCAAAGCATCAGTGGGGATGTTTGGCAGCAGCACATTATGACTGTGATTATCACTATAAATTAAGTTTATGTTGATATAATTAGCAGTTAAAAGCTAAAGTAATATTTATCCTGATACAAGTTCTATCGAAGCCATATCAGTGCAAACAGACTGTGAATGTTGATACGGTGGGAATAATTTCATCTCGCAAGGCTCATTTTTCCGGAGGTGAGATATCCTGTTGGGACATCGTTGCCCAAATTGCTTTGCAGGTTCAGAGTCCACAGCTTAGCCAAGTGGTCCTCACTGAGGGAACACGCGATCCTCCTTGGCAGCTCTGGCCTTGAGCCACCCAAGCTGCGAAGAGAGTGGAAGAGCTGAGATGGAAGGTAATGTCTAGGTAGACAAGCCGGCAAGAATGAGGACAGGGTCTTGCCAGTTGTCGGTCATTTGTCACAGGGGCCACCAGGTGGGAAGATGTGTTGTTTCATTACAAGAACATGGTCTTGAGAAACTCTGACTGGGGCCGAGAGTCATGGACACGTAGCCTTCCCTCTCTTCTCTGCCTCCGGCTGGGCGGGGAGGTGGTTGAAGGCCATGCAGCCTCCAGAAGACTTTTCCCTCCTCAGAGTGGGGTAAGGGAACACGATGGAGTAGGACAAGTGACTTTCAAGAAGCCTCACTGCTCGTAAGAATCAGAGTGGTGGTCGGCTGCCTTTGAAACCACTCTGCTCCTGAAGCATTCATCCAGTCAGCAACTACTCAGTCATTTAACACATATTATTGGGGACCTACCATCTACCGGGAACTTTTCTGGGAGCTTTATACACATCAGTGACCTGAGCAGGCAAAGACCTCTGTCCTGTGGAAGCCCATGTTCCAGGTCTGTCTTTGAAATGTGTAGGACCCAGGGAGGGACCCTGGTGTGCCCGTCACATGCTTGCTCAGAGCCCTTGCCCATGGGTGTGCTGGGGTCAGCGCGCTCTCTGGAGGCATTCACAGTGGTTTTGTATCTCCCTTTGCCTGCACAGATTGGAGGTGCTAGTTACTTAGCACTTTGAGTACGAAAAGGAAGGCAGTCAGGTGGCTTTTCCCTGTTGAGGGAAACGGGATGGTTGTGTCAACTGATCTTCAGTGTTTACTTGAGGCAAGAAAAGTTGCTTGTTGTGACTGATGAAAAGAGAAAGAGAGATGCCTGGCATCCCAAACCCTGAATTCAGCCTTGGTTTAGGTTCCTCACAGAGGCAGCATTTCCTGAGGACCTGCTAAGTAAGACCTGTTACAACAGGCAGAGGTACAGATCATCTCCTTTCATCCTCACAGAGGCCCTAACGCAGTGGACACTGTGTCTAATTTTTAAAATCTTCACCCAGGGATAAGTTTTTATTGATTTGGCGGGGAGGGAGAGAGAAAGAGAGAGAGAGAGAGCGATCAGTTCCTTTCCACAGGCGCCCTGACCAGGGATCAAGCCTGCAACCTTTTGGTGTACAGGCCAATGCTCCGACCAACCGAGTGCTCTGGCCAGGTCACCCTGTATCTAATTTTTAGATGAGGAAACTGAGGAGCAGCTGGGTAACGTGTCCACACAGATTCTACTTGCTGAGGTGGGAGTCAGACCCTGGCCTGTCTTACCCCATGGCCTGGTGCCTCCTAACCAGGCAGGGGGCACACAGAAGGAAAAATGGTGAGCAGCACCCTGCCCTCCCGCACCATGCTCTCTTTGGATGCAGTGTCCCTGAAAAGGACACAGGTGACTAGACATACAATGGGAAGCAAGGAGAGACTGGAGAGGCAAAAACCTGTAGGAAGGGGATTTCCCTTTTGCTTTAGAAAAACTGTGTGGGCTCTAGCAGTCTCTAATGCAATATGAAAAAGCCTCCTTCTGGCCCCCAAGACAGGAAGTTAAAAAGAGTAGTTGCAGGTGTTGTAGAATAACTAAGAAAAGGAAACAGGGGAGATGTGGACATCTCATGTTTTGAGGGTTATCCAAACCAGCAACATCAGAGGGAGTGGTTCAGTGTTAGGGACCCAGGGTGCTGAGGCTCACAGAGTCTATGCTCCCTTTCCAGGGACTCTGGGTGACCCCTAGGGGGTGGGGTGGGAGGCATTGGGAGGGAATAGTTCTTGGGCTCTAAGGAGCTTGGAAGGAGTGGGGGACTTCCAGGGATCATTGGAACCCTGCCTAAGCAATATCTGTTGATGTCATTTTCTCCTAGTTGCACGTCTTCTAAAAACAAGAATGTTTGTGAGAAATGTGGAGGGTGGTGGTCCATTGTAGGTAGTGATGGGGGCTCAAGTCGAGTGAAGCACGACACCCCCTTTATGTTCCTCCATTTGCCGAGAGTAACAAGTGTGTTTCCTACATGAGGATTAGAATTTGCTGGAAGACTGTGGGAAGCCCCAACTGCAGAGACAGACTATCAGCCAATGCTAACTCCCTTCTGGACTGGTCTCACCTGGTCTTCCTTAACACTCAGACAAACTTGGCCTCCCCCTTTCTCTTTGTCAAAGGCGCACTTGCAATCAGAAGCATCCTGGACTGAGACAGGAGTGCTGGGTACCAGGGCCCGCTGTGCCACCAACAGGCTTTGTGAGGTGGGCTGTGCATAGGTCACCTGGCCTACAAGTGCTCTCCGGGAAGTCCGTTCTCAGTTCTAAAGCTGTGGTGTTAAATGACACACGCCCTCGTACCATCATCCCATGTGCACAGTCATGTACACTAACATACACATTTCATTTTAGTGCCCAAGAAAGTGGACAAACTTATTTCAAGTGAAACGTAAAGGTTCAGACCATCCCTTCAAGTCTGCCTAGGCTGCCCTTTCTTTGGGCACCTCTGCAGCACTGAAAGGAAGCAGGCCGGGGCGTGCTGGCTGGGGAGTGTGGTGTTCCCGAGCCTGGGTCTGAAGCCCTGCTCCACCCTGGGCAGGGTGTGTGTCTTTGGTGAAGCCCCTCTGTCTCTCAGGGCTTCGGGGTCCTTCTCAGTGAAAGTGGGGGGTACTGGTCCCTGGCTCACAAGGCTTTGGCAGGGCTGGTTGTGTTAATACATGTGATGCTCCTAGAACAAGGCCTGGGACCTACCAGGAGAAAAAGCTACGTGTTAGCTGTTATTACCTCACCAAGCCATCGCTGGGTAAGCCTCTGGCTTCATTTCCACTGGGATTTCTTCTCATCTCATCTCAGCTCTTGGTCCTGCCAGCTTAGGCTAAGAAATTGCACTAACAACAATCTTTGGAAATTCCGAGCAGGAGTCTCCTTCTCGTCTCCGCAGCAGTCAAGTCACATTTTTCAGTTTCAAAAGCAAATAAAAGCGGCCAGCGCAAACCTCGGCCCTGAAATCACTTGGAAACACACGTTAAAAGGCTGTTCTCTGGTGCTGAAGGTGATTCATGGTTTGGGTCTCAGTCCTTCTGCCCGGTGATGACCACGGAAGAGGAAGGGGCCGTGGCTGGCAGGAGTTTCTGAGGGAGAAGATTGTGCTAGTGGTGGTCTTACTGTTAGGGTGCTCCCTTGTCACAGGGCTGGGGGATATTCGCCCATGCCAGAAACCCCCTATCTGCTGCAGCTTGCCCTTTAGATGACCCATTGGTCGATTCATAAGGGCTAAGTCACAAAGAGAGCTTGGCTTCCATACTTGTGAAGAGGGAAGGTGCCCAGAAATCTAACCTTTGTATTCCTTGACTGTCATTTGTTATTGTGTCTAGAAAAAAGTGTATACTGATTGTCAAGTCTTCCTTTGATAGTATTTTCTGTAAGCTAACAAACAAGGTCTGAGATAGCCTTACATTACAGACACACACGCACCCAAAACAAACTCCCTCCACAGCCAGCACATGGTTTACGTGCTAAGTTCCTGCGTTCCAGCAAGGCTGCAGTTTACTTCAATGGACAAATGATATATTCTTCCAAAAGGGCTATTTAGAACGGAAATGCTGAGGGTCCTTTGGCTGTGACATGCTGCCGGGCACTGTTTTGATGAGGAGATAAGGTGGCTGGGGGTCTGGAGGCTGCGTGTTGGGGTGGCTGGACAGGGAGGGTTGCTGGGCTCGGAGGCCGTGCCTGGGCTCGTCAGAACAGCATGTTGTAAAACTTGTTTTCAAGGCTCTGACATGGTCACAGTGTTTATGGGGTGTGCTCGGACTGATTTCCTGCCCCCCCAGGTGGGTTCGTAGTCTTTGTTTGACTCTGGAACACTGTTGATGTAGCTGCTTAGGGTCAGAGTGTCAGAGGTGGGAGACGGCCATATCATTTCTAAAGCCTGATGACCAGCTGTGGGGTCTAGGGTTCCCGGGGACAAGGTGGCAGCCTTGATTTCTCTGACTCTTGCCCCCTCATTCACATAGGATCACCAACAAAGTCTTACCCAGTGTCTGTCAGCTACTTCTCAGCTAGACATTATCTTCCTCTCTGGTCACTCCCCCTTGGTGACAGTCTCTGTTCCCAGACATGCCCAAGGATTGCCCCGCACTGCCCCATGGTCCTTGGAAAGTGCCTACATTGCCTGATGCTCCCAGCGGTCTGTGGCTTGGGATGCCAACGTGGAATCTCTCCCCCCTCTTCCCTCGCCTGCCACGTGGGGACATGGATCACAACGTGGGCATGTGCTCTGTGCTTCTTCACAAGGACCCCTCCCTCTGCATAACTCACGGCTGTGAGTTAACTGACACAGCTGTTGACGGAACCACCTAACTGCCCCGGCTGTGCGAGGTGGGCCAGCAGCAGCCCGTGAGCCCGCCCACTCTTGTCTTGGTCCCTTGGGCACCTGCTAACCTCCTTCTTCCTCTTTAGTCCAAAACAAAACCTATGCAAGTCAGATTCTGCAAACTGAATCAATTTGGACGTGTCCACCAGTGATCACACATATCACACTCTCTGTTGAGGTTAAAAATAGCATTCCTTCAAACACCAGTAAGAAGTCCAAGGCCCAGAGGTTGAAATGGAGTTTTAGGTGTCAGGAACATTTTTTTTTTTTACACTGGTTTCCATATCTTTCTCCCCAAGGCCCTGGTGGCCTGGAGAGCAGGGATGAGAATTAGATAGCTGTGCCACTTGCTGAGTCAGGTGTCTCCTCCTTGGCTCTTCCAGCTTTGACAGTGGAACCCTGCTTGCTCCTCTGTTCAGACGGACCTCAGGGCCAGCCCTCACAGGAACTGTCTCCTAAGTGCTCCGACTCCTCAACTCCCTGCATGCAGAGGAGGTGGCACCTGGCATCTTCAAACTCTCTGAGGATCTGCTCTTGGATTCTTGCCAGGTTCTGATCAACCCACAAAAAGGAAGATGCTGTAACTGATGATGAAGAATAGAGATCGTCCCAGAAGCCACTTGCTTTCTGTCAGAAGTACTGGTGCAGGGGGGACACAGCACATGGGTTGCACTGGACCAGGGGATGCGGTTGGGGAAGAGGCAGATAACTATGGCTTCACACCCCAGCAGCACCACCCATGAGGAGTACAGACTTTGGTAGGCCACTTCTCTGAGCATCAGTTTTATCACCTGTGAAAAGGAGAGCATCCCTCTGCTCCAGGGACGTTCTACAAGTCAGCAGTGAGGTAGATGGCACACGCCTGCACATCCCTATCACAACAGTATTATTTGCAATAGTCAAAAGGGGGAAGCAACTCAAATGTCCATTGATGGATGAGTGGATAAACAACATGTGCTATGTCCATTGTTCAGTCTTGAAAAGGAAGGTCATTCTGACACACACTACAGCACGAATGAATTTTGAGGATGTTATGCTGAGCAAAATAAGCCAGAGACACAAAGGGACAAACACTATATAATGCCACTCATACAAGGCCTCTAGGCTAGTCAAGTGGATACAGACAGAAAGTGTAATTGTGGTTGCCGAGAAGACCGGGGAGTGGGGAGTTACTCTTTCATGGTATAGAATTTTAGTTTGGGAAGACGAAAGTTCTGGAGGTGGAGAGTGGTGACGGTGCACAGCAGTACAAACATACTTCATGCCACTGAACTGTACCCTTAGAAGAATATATTTTATTTCTGTATAGTCTACCACAGTAAAGAATGTAGGTAGCACACTAGCATAGCGTCTAGCACATGGGCGGATGCTCAGCACATTTCATCATCTTAAGAGAGCAGATGCTTATACCTGGCTCCACTGTGACCCAGCTGGGACAGTTTACGTCCTGCTCTGTGTTGCATTTGCTCTATTTGTGACAGACACCGGCATGTTTCCCTTCTTTGCTCTGTGAGATCCAAAGAAATTTGTTGGATATGGAGCAGATATTCAGGATATGATTAATATAATAGCAACAGTAACAGTAAAGACGCTAACATAAACTAAGAGCTTTCTCAATTTGCTCTTTGGAAAGAGAATTTCCCATCCCTCTCCTACTGGCCCCAGGCTGGATATCTTGGTTCTATCCAGACGGGAAAACGGAAGGTAATGCCCGAGCAGTTGTGAGGACCACTTCTTTAGTTTTGGCTCAAAATCTACAGCCACTCCTCTGCCCACTGGGGCCTTTTTCTCACAGAAATTCACCCCAAATGAGAAAACAGATTTTCTTCTGTCCTAAAAAATGTAGCCCCAGCCTGATCCCCCTCCCCCGAATTGGTCACTGAGAAAGCAAGTGCGTCTAATGCTAACAGAGCCCCAATTCATGGCTTCCAGAGCCTGTAGCATTTTATTCTCACTCTGCAAGCATAATCAAGGGAGCGATTCTGAACCTTGTTAATCAGAAAGGGCCCTTTAAAAATGTCATGCTGTCAATATAAAACTTTGCTAAATTGCATTATAAATGCCAGATTCAGTCAACTAACACATTTAACACCATTTCTTAAGTACAGTTTAGATTTTATCCATGCCAGGGAGAATGAGAAAAATACCTTGGGAGAGCCAAAGCCTGCGGATTCATTGTGCTAAGCTCACTGACTCCAGAGAGGAATTATAAATACTTTATTCCAAATCCAAACCACACTTTTAGCATGATTATCAATAAGGTGTCCAGCCTCCACCCCCCAAATTTTTGGCTTTAGAACTGGATGGCTTTCATAGCTAAGGGGTTTAGAACGGGTGAGTGTCTTAGACCTGTTTTTCATCCAGCAGAGAATTCCTATACTGTTGTTTCATACCAGAGAGGAAGGGTTTTTGTGAGTGCAGGGCTAAGCGTTGTGTGTGTACTTTCCGAGAGAGAGAGAGAGAGAAAATCTCGTTGTTGATGTCTGTAAAGTCCATGATGATCCTCCACCCTGAAACTCCCTAGCTTTGGGGAGGTTTCATTGTCAGAGCTAATTCCTGCTTTTTCCTCCCCTCCCACCAAAGAGAGTAGTTTGACTAATTTGGTGGTATCTTTTTCCTGTGACCTGTTCAGAATTAGGCTGGTTTACCTGGAAACTTCGAGGTTTGAGTTTGACTGAACAGTGCCAGAGAAACCATGTCAAGCACCTGAAAATGGTTGTCAAACATTATAATTTTTTTTAATTTTTATTTATTGATTTTAGAGAGAGGAAAGGAGGAAGGAAAGGGAGAGAGATAGACAGACAGACAGACAGACATCAATTTGTTGTTCTACTTATTTATGCATGGGTTGACTCTTGCATGTGCCCTGACTGGGGATCCAACCTGAAACCTTGGTGTATCAGGAAGATGCTCTAACCAACTGAGCTACCCAGCCACGGGCAAACATCATTTTTAATTAAAAAAAATCTTATCTCAGAATAGTTAAATGACTTTTTTTCCATGGAACATGCATAAGCTTATACCAAGGTAAACAGTTCTAATAAGTATATATATGGCAGGATAATCTATATATTAACCAATTTCTCCCCTATTCCTTTGCCTCTTGTTGCTTTACCTGCTTTTTCTTCCTTTCAAGCTAGACTGTTCCACACTCATTATCTCAAGAAGCAATGACATCAGAAAAGCTTTAAGTATTTTCCATGCCTCTGAATTTTAAGTCTTGTGTTCAGAAAAAAATATGCCAACGTTGTATGCATTATAACATAGCTAGCATTTATTTACTCAAGACTTTCTATGTGCCAGGCACTATTGAAAGCATGTTTTTATCTCATTTAATTTTTATTAAAACACAGCAAGATGGGTACTATTATTATCCCTACTTTACAGATGAGAAAACCGATGTGCAGAGAAATGGAGTAGCTGGCCCTAAATGGCAGCTCTGATACTGAATGTTTGTGTTCCAACTCTAAATTCACATGCTGGAATCCAACCCCCTGGGTGATGGCATTAGGAGGAAGGGGCTTTGGAGGTGATTAGATCATAAGAGTAGAACCCCCATGAACAAGGTCAGTGTCCTTAGAAAATACACTCAGTAGAGACCTCCTACTCCTCCTGCCATGTGAGGTTACAGCAAAAAGATGACCACCTAGAAAACAGGCCCTCAGCAGAGACCGACATCTGCAGACTCCATGACCTTGGACTTCCTAGCCCCCCACAACTGTGCGAGATGTGTCTGTTGTTTATAAGCCACCCAGTCTGTGTTGTTACAGCAGCCCCAAGAGACTGGGCATCTGGTGAGTGGCAGAGCTGACTCATTAACCCAGGAGTGTGTCTCCAGAGCTCATGCTCCTGACTCCGCCCCAGTCTGTTGTTCCTGGGCAAGCAGTCCCCTGGGGAATGTGCTCAGTGTGACTACCTGTGAGAGGAAGGGACTCCAGCAGGATCAAATAGGTGAGGAAGTTGGGCTGTGTGGCAGTTTCCGTGAAGGCCTCAGCTGACCACAGGAAGATCTCTGAAGGCCAAATGGCCTCTCAACATTGTTCCAAGCTGGAGCAAAGTGTTTGGGTCTTTATACTCCTTCATCAACCAGTCATTGGCTGAGGGCCACCACAAGAAGGGACATGACTTTGGGTTGAGGAGAAAATCCCCATGAGGGCTCCCAGCTGAGGGCTACCTGCCCACAGCACTCCCTGTAGCCGGGATAAGTCCTTCAGCCCTGACGGGGGTCTGGGTGGCACACCACAGTATCCACTCCATAAAGGAAGACCCCAAGGGGGACTGTGATGGATAGCCTTGGCCTGATCCCACAAGGAAGCTCTGAGCATAAATTATGTTTCAGAGTTGGTGCCAACTCGAAATAAGAGAGCTGAGCCTTTATACAATACTTCTTCACCCATCAGCCTTCGGCTAAACATCACCCTGGGAGTGGGAGGGTTGGATGTAAACTCTCAGACATTTCAGGCTCTGCCTGCAAGTGAGTGAAGACAACAGCTCCTCAGAAGAGAGTGGCGGGCAGGGCATTCAGTGCTAATGCACACAGAGCCAGGGGATGGGCCCAAAGAGGCAGGGGAAGGGTCCCCGTGACCGGGCCCAGGCACCCACTTTCCCACTACAGCTTCTGTACATTTGAAAGGATTCCCCAAGCTGGAGGTGAGCTGTGAGTCAGAAGAGAGATGGGGCTACTCAGAAAGGACCCTGCTGAGAGAGCCTTGGGGAGCCTTGGGCAAGCCTGGGGATGGGAAAGGGAGCCTGTGCCCCTCTCTCAGGGGAGCCTGGCAAGGAAGGTGGACTGCAGGGCAGAGAGGGCTGTTGCGGGTGTCTAGACCGGGCGGTCTGCAGTCTCTCAGAGTGGGAGCATACAAAGGACCCGAGGGACCTGGGAGGGGCAGGGAGGCCGCTGGAGTTTTCGAATTCCCAGTGTTGCAGGAGTGGTAGAACAAGCCTGGGAGTGGGAGAAGAGGGAACAATGGGGTAATGGGGAGGATGCAGCCATCGTGCGGATGGATACCGGGGGGCTGGGCCAGTCAGTGGGCCTCTCCCGGGGATGCCACCATGAATACAGAGCAATGGGGGTCCGTACCCTGCCTGACACCCTGGTAGGAGAACATTGTCACCCTGGAATTTACATGCAACCCTGGGAGAAATGGGGAGCCCTGAAGTGATCAAGAATGCGTTCCAAGTACTTGGACAGACGAGGCTCAGAACACAAATAAAGTTAAAGAACACGAAAGAAAGTTACATTTCTTATGTACCTGCACTTAGGGGCTGAGTTTGTTGCTGCCACATGGAGCAACTATGAGCAGCGTCTTTTAGACACCTCTGGATAGGGATGCTTCAGACAACAGATGCTTGTCCTGCTTGTTTTAGCTCGGCATCGCTACCGTTCTGTTGCGGTTTCTTCTCCTTACAGAACAAGGAAAGGTATCATGATGCCCATGCAAGAACTCACCCACCCGACTACAGGATGGAAGATCACTCCCGTTAAACACAGTCTCCACGGGATGGAATACACTTTATGACAACGCTGAGATTGTGTGTCTGCAGTTTTGACGTCGTCACCCCATTCCCCGGCACAGAGCTGCGTGGACACACACGTGCTCTCAGTGCCAAGCTGGCATCTATCTCTCCTTCAGTTTCTTTTTGTGCCTTCAGCTCACTGTAGCGTGAAGGAAGGAAGAAAAGAAAGGAGAGCCTAAGAAGTGGTGTGTGTGCATGCGTGGGTGCACGCGCCAGCTCGCCCCTTTCTTCGCCCAGGGTCTCCGAGCTACAGTTTCCCACTTGGAGCTTTTCTTGTCTGTCTCAAAGCCCCCTCACAAATTTAACACTGACGGGGAACAATGAGAAGTGAGCTGCCTCTTGGAAATGCACAGAGAGAAGTGACTGACTTTGGGCTGCTCCGGTGGGGTAAATGGACTATAAAATGCAATTTTAAATTAAATAGGTGCTTTATGTGCAGCACGATATTGATTTTGTTTCCGCAGGTGGAGGCCAAAGCACTGTCTGCGTCCATTTCTGGGTGCGGGTGCCCGTGCCTGCGCATGTGTGTCAGACAGTTTGGGAAGAATGTAGGGTGCGTTTTAATTTAACTTTGCTGCCCAGAAAAGACATAATGATTAATATCGTAGGTTTTTAACTCCCCTCAGCTTGGGATAACGGCTCTCCCCTCCTAAGCTGTGTGCCTTCACAGCCCCTGTGCACCCCTTTCAAAAGAGTCCTGCGCTCCCCAGGCTGGTGACTGCGACACCCCCATCAGCTGTACCCCCTGCTGCTTCGTCCTGCCTCTCATCCGTTTCCTGGCAATGGCGTGACCAGACAGGCCGCTGCTGACATGCAGGAGCAGAAAACTGTTGCAGCCCATCCAGCATGTTGCCACCAAGGGCCCTTCTGATTCTCCAGAACACACAAGTAAGAGGTCCAGGTCACATACAGGAGTCCCCGGCATTCTTCCTCCAAAGTGCTGTCAGGAAGATACCTTCAGTAAGGTAAGAAAGGGGAGATGGAAGGCCCAAGTGGGCCCTGAACAAAGCTGGGAGATGAGGGAGGTCTTCACTGTCCTCAGGATCACCACCTGGGAACACTGGTGTACTCCTTTTACACCCTTTAAGCAAATCCTGCATAGCCCCAAATCAAGGGCCTAATATTTTCTAGAATCTTCCACTGAGCAGAAGAGTGATCAGATTACTCATTTACACTAAGAATTTAATGCATTTGAAATTCAAAGAAAAAGCCCTTGAAAGATATTTTTAAGTTGTTGATGGGGGTGGAGAGAAGAGGTGTTCCCTTTTGCACTGCCCGTGGGGGAAAATTTGGTGCGCTCAAGTCTTAATCAGTACACCCCTTGACCTAGTCATTCCCTTTCTAGTGCTTTATCTTAATGAAATAATTGGGGATATGCACAAAAAATGTACATACTTAGATTTATTTCAGTGCAATTTATAATGACCACAAACTGAAAAATGGCCTGTTTTTTTTTAGAGAGTGCACTAAAATTCTATAGGGGAAAGAAGCCAAGATGACCCAGCCTTTAGAAAGGAGGCAGGTCGGTGACGGAAAGGCAAACATGTCTCATGAGGCGGAGGTTAGAAACACAACTGGGCAGCCTACCTTTGATATCTGTGGCTTGGAGCAAAAGGACAAATAAAGATCTACCTTCCAGATGTCCTCACCTTTGAAAGTCCTCCATTTCTCCAGCAAACAGTGGAACACGGTGTTCTGACGCCCTACGCCGACAAGCAGACCCTACAAACAACCTGCAGTGCGGGACTTCGCAGAGTTCTGTGCCAGGAAACGCAGCACCCAGAACCACACTCTCATTCCGGGTCCCTCGGCCCCCTGGCCCAGACCCAGCCTTTTCCTCTTTTCACCTCCTGGTGTGCCCTGTGTGTTGAGGAGCCTTAGTTACACATCACCCATGTGTGAATTCACCAGCCCGCCCTTTCAAGCCCATCCTCACACCTGAAAACAAGCACTCTAGCTTATTCTTTTGGATCTAGAGGTAGTTATACCAACACAGTGAAAAACCTTTGAGAGGACAGATCCAGGGAAGGGGTTCACACAGGCCCTCAAGTTCGCTTGGGCCACTTGGGCTGGAAATTTAGGGGTCCTGGTTACCTGAAGTGTTGTTTAGAAGGGGGGAGTGTGGGTTTCAGATGGGCACATCCCTTCACCTCTCTGGAAAGGGCTTGGATGGAAATGAGATACAGCAGGGATCCCAAGACAGGGGCTCTAAAACAAAGGTATCAAGACAGGCCCCCCTTGCTGGGGTCAAAGACTGATAACACAACTGGACCCCAGGAAGGGACTTGCATTAATTTCCTGTGGCTGCTGGAACTTATTACCAGAAATGACATGGCCTAAAACAAGAGATTTTTCTCTCACGCTTCTGGAAGCCAGAGTCTGAAATCAAGGTGTCAGCAGGGCCATCACACCCCCGCTGTAGGCTCCAAAGGTGGATCCTTGCTTGCCTTTCCAACTTGTGGCAGCCCCAAGGTGTCCCTTGGCTTGTGGCAACATAAACCCAGTCTTTACCTGTGTCTTCGCATGGACCTCTCTTCAGTCTCTGTGCCCCTCTTCTTTTTATAAGGGCATAAATCATTAGATTTAGGGCCACCTTCAATCCAGAATAATTTTATCTTGAGATCCTTAACTAAGCACCTCTGCAAGGACCCTATTGTAAGGCTGTATCTGGAGGTTCTAGATGGATATGAATTTGGGCAGGGGAGATGCTAGTCAACCCACCACAGGATTAAAACCTGAAGATAAAAATGAAAGAGAAACCAGGAGGTTATTTCCTTCCATCTCTTGTCCCTGCTTCATTCATCTGTGTCTTAGTCAACTGTTTGTTTCTGCTTCCCCTTCCCTGTGGGAATAGATGGCTGCCCCACAGCGACCAAAAGTGAGCACAACTCCACAAACAACTGGGAGTCTATAGGCCCGATTCCAAATGCCCGGGAGAGAGAATTTTCTTGGCCAAACTTGGATCATGGGTCCACGCCAGACCGATACATTTGGGCTAGAGGACTGGAGTCAAAGCTATACCATAGCTTTGGAGCAAAGGCAATTCTCTGGGTTGGCTTGTAGACGGAAAGGACACCCTGAACAGTATCTAATACATTGAGAATTGGTTAAATTATGTTAAAGCCATATGAAGGAAGACCATACATCTATTAAAAATTGTTTTAGAACAAATGCTGATAATTCAGTACAAAAAGCAAGTTATAAAACAATGTGTGTGTCATATTGTACCAATGTTGCTAA